>CALNHX010001206.1:0-243207 GCA_940337035.1 Agriotes lineatus | reverse complement strand
AGAAACGAAAAAGTGGTTCGCAAAGAACTCAAAAATGAAATGGGGCATTGCAAGCTTTTTTGTGACGCTTCAAATCAGGCAATTTTTTTGGGTATTTCGCCACAATTTTAAAACATGAACGTTTTGAACTAATCTATTTCCGTTTTCAACAATTAACTAATTAAACTAAAAATTAACTAGGGGAACGTAGTTTATTTTATTGGAGGTTTAGCTGTTTATTGGGAAGGTTAGTCGCACTCTGCTGGATCTCCAATAAGCTACGTTTTCCTAGTTAATATTTAATTTAATTAGTCAATTGTTGACAATGGAAGTAGATTTGTTCTCCCAAACGTTCATATTTTAATATTTTTTATTTTGTAGGGTAATGTTAATTAAAATAACAGTTTTACTTGATCATATGCTAAATAATGCAACTCTATGTGAATGTTTTGTAGCAACAGTATATTTATTACACACGAACTTATTAAATGTTATTTATAGTCACTTATACAAGAAATTATTGTTACAAATTATAATTAATTTAAGTCCAACCTCAATGCCTAGTAAATTCTAATATTTTATAGGGCTCCGCCTCAGAATTACTATTTCATTTGAGTAATTTAAAATCTGGTAGTTCAGTGACTTTATTTGGCAGTATTTGGCAATTAATGATCTTTTTAAAGTAATTTGTCCAGCTCTCTCACAATTTTATGAATGACATCTACTAGAGCTAATATTATTGCTTACGTGTCATTATTGAAAATTTTTGTAGAAACACCAGAAAAACTAGCGACCAATCTTAAATCAACTTAGCAGCGCTGACTTAAGTATGCAATCTATAGTATGATCAAAAATTAATCTCATCTAGTATAGCTATGGAATTGTTTCTAATTTATGAATGCAACTATAACTCACTTAAAAATCAAATGTCAAGTTTGACATTTAAGTGTATACATAGCTGCATTCATAAATTTAAAAAAAATCCATAGCCGTACTAGATGAGATTAATTTTTGATCATACTTATGAACATTATGATTTTCAACGAAAAGCAGTAGACAAATACAAAATATGTTTTTAATGTATTGTTAGGGCTGAGAACCACTGGCCCTCAAAGGGTTAAGACGAGGGTTTCATTCAAAAATTTTGAAGGTTCACTTAAATGTCATTTAAATGTTAAGACTGTAAAGCCAAGAGAACTGTGGAAAACCATAAAAGTAATGAAGAAAAAATAAGAATTCATCTACAAGTTCTGATAATTATCACAAAAGGAAAAAAAGTTGCAAGGTAATTGAATACCCATTTAATTCGAGAACCCTTTCGACGGTAGCTTTTGATGACATTGTAAAAATATTTACAGAATTTACAAATACTCATGTCAAACCCCTTTACCAAAAAGGAGATAAGATGTGCCATCACTGTGACAGAAACATAAACAAAAAATTGATAAGTATAGTGAAAGAAATGTACAATATGAATACGAGTAGCAGCTACATCAGAATAGGAAAATTGAAGAATACAGGAATCGCGGATTAAAACTTAACATGGACAAAATAAGGTAGTTGGTAGCACTGGTAAAGGATCTGGTTTGATTATCAGCACTTTCTACTGAAAGTGATTTCTGTATCCTTGGTTGACGAAAATTGATTATGGCCATGCGTGTTTGCTGTTCCAATTAAGGTATAGCGCAAACGACATAAAGAACGTATCAGGCCACAAACTCACGATTGAAATAGAAAAGCCAAAGATAGAAGCAAATCGTTGAAATATCTAAGGCCTATGTCCAATTATGGAACGAAAGAAGGTAAAGGATAAAAATTGTAAGTCGAATGTGTATGCTATGTTTGTCAGTGTGGTAAATTTTATTGAATACAGTGCTTTTAAAATGTGTAAAAGTGAATAATTACAGTGGTAAACACAAACTAAAATGCTCAAAGGAATTGTTATAAAAGCCATAAATCCGACTGTAGTTAAAATAAAGTACAATAATCTAGGAGAAATTAAACAAGTTGATAAGGGTAAAGGCGATTATTTCCTTTATACATAAACTGGCCAAACATAAATGTGGCTTTTGAGTTATGTTTGGCTTTAGATAAGTGAATAAAATCCTTGTTAAAATGTAGGGGTGATTAAAAGCCGCCAATTTATAAAGGCCCATTTTGATTAGGATAATGAAATATCTGAAGTATTATATAGTCTGTTCTACAAAAAAGGCCTCGCCTTCTAGCAACTTTATTATTTATTTTAGACTCAATAAACCTTATATCAAATCAAATGACACATAAAAACCTACATTTTAACACAATCAAAAAATTTTTATCTTCAATTGTTTCAGAGTGGTGACGTCACATGCAATTTTTTTAAATGACACTGTATATATTTTTTTACATTTTCTGGTAGAGGTTTTTTTTCTCTTTTCAACAATATGAATATTTTATGCCCTTACATAAGTAAATTTTCGAGAAAAATTAAAAAACTTTTTTATCGGTGGGAGGCCACGATACAAAACTATAAACAAAAGCGTAACTCAGAAAAACAAAACAAATAGTAGACAAACGCTTTAACTGTCAAATTTCAGAATAATCTAAAGTGTTTTCTTATATTATACTCTTGTGCTTTAATATTCAAATCAAAATATGGCCAGGTTTACTAACAATGAAATGGTTGACATGTTGCAAGTATTCTTTGAATGCAGGAAAAATAGTGCGGAAGCTTTACGTATTTATCAAACACGGTATCCCGATAGACAGGCTCCTTCCCGGCAAAAAATTAGTAAATTAGAAGAAACGTTAAGGAATACGGGTTCCCTAAAGAAAATAAAGAGAGACCGCCAAGTACGAGATGAAAATTTGGAGTTGGATATTTTGTTAAGTGTAGAGCAAGATGCAAATACTTCAACACGAGAAATTGCACATAATCTTCAGGTGTCAAGTAGTACAGTACATTACATTTAAAAAAAAACATGATTTTAAACCATATAAGGTACATTTAGTGCATAATTTAGAAGCAAATGACCCTCCACGTCGAATTGAATTTTGTAATTACTTTGTAAACAGACAGCAAGAGGATCCTAATTTTTACAGAGAAATATTATGGTCTGACGAATGCACTTTTTCCAATAACGGCTTATTTAATAGAAATCATCACTATTATTGGAAAATCCCAGAAATATTAGAGAAAATCGCTTTCAAAGAAGATTTAGCGTTAATGTATGGTGTGGGATTTTAAACGGAAGGTTGTTAGGACCTTACTTTATTGATGGAACTCTAAATTTAGTTAGATACAACCAGTTTTTACGAAACCAATTACAGGAATATTTGGAACAATTGCCTCTTGCAGAATTTAATAACGTCATTTTTCAACAAGATGATGCGTCTGTCCATAATTCTCTTATAAACACTAATTTCCTAAACGAAAATTTTGGACAGAATTGGATTGGCACAAATGGACCAATTCAGTGGCCAGTTAGGTCCCCAGACTTAACTCCCCTTGATTTCTTTTTGTGGGGACACCTTTAAGGACCTTGTTTTCGTTACACTACCAGAAAATATTGATGATCTCAGAGTAAGGATTAGAAATGCTTGCCAAAGCATTCCTCAAGATATGCTTATAAACGCAGCAAGAAGTGTTAATAGACGATGTCAAATTTGTATTGTCAATAATGGTTTACATATCGAACATTTGTTATAAATGGTTAGTTTTTTGTGTTCCCTTTTGTAAATAAATATTGTTTTGTTTTTCTGAGTTACACTTTTGTTTATAGTTTTGTAGCGTGGCCTCCCAGCTATAAAAAAGTTTTTAATTTTCTAGAAAATTTTCTTATGTAAGGGCATAAAATATTTATATTGTTGAAAAGAGAAAGAAAACCTCTACCAGAAAATGTAAAAAAATATAAACAGTGTTATTTAAAAAATTGCATGTGACGTCACCACTCTGAAACAATTGAAGATAAATTTTTTGATAGTGTTAAAATGTAGGTTTTTACGTGCCATTTGATTTGATATAAGGTTTATTGGGTCTAAAATAAATAATAAAGTAGCTAGAAGGCGGGGCCTTTTTTGTAGAACAGACTGTATTTCACTAATTTGATTTTCAGAATATTGCTTAATGGAATTTTTTCCTGATTTTTGACGTTTACATTGACAAATTTTAAAATTACTGAGCATCCCTGTGCTTCTTGCATTGCGTTACTATAGAAAACGCATACAAACAAATCAATTAATGTCGAGTTAGATTGCACATACCGCTCACAATGAGTACCTACCAGTAAAGATCGTTTTGGCAACATTTGTAGTGTATTAATCAGTAAAGCAATAAAAAATAGTGCCCCCGTCAATACCGCTACAACTCACAAATCAATATTGAGGCAATTCACTGCATTTTGTGAAGAAAGAATGTATACTTTGCACCAGAATGCATCAATGGAATGTATTGCTACTGTATTGAAAGACTGGGGGTTTAATATGAAATTGATGTTTGAGAAGAACATGCAAGACCAGAATCTTCCCGAGAATCATAAATTGTTTATCAAAATTGAAATATATTTTCATCAATATAGATTAGGATTACTAGCCTCCGATCGTAATTTTGCGTGGTTAAAACTGTTAAAACAGTTGCTACTGACGACGTGAACAAACGAAAACGTGTTATTAAACAGTCTTTTTACAAACTTCAAATTGCCAACTAAAGGTCAATTTTACACATTGTCGTAGATAAAGGTAATTAACCCTCTGGTGCCTAAAATGGGGTCAAAAATGACCACAAGTTTATACTTTTTGTAATAACTATGTGTTGCGTGATATAAAGTTCGTTGGTGTCCGTTTATTTGCCCCTTTTAGGATATAATGTGGTATAACATAGATATATACATTTTATATAATAGTATTACGAGTACAGCAATTTTTGTAGTTTGGGGTCAACTTTGACCCCATTTTGAGCATTTGTTACACCATTATAGTGTAATTGTAGTCGTTTAGCTACCAACCTACTTTTACTTGTTTGCGGGTTCGTTATCTGTGACGATAAATTCAACTTTGCGTACCCTTGTTGGTTGGTATGACAACAAAATGACAAGCCCGTTATGAATATAACGGTCCTAGGACTCTTATAGAACATTGTTTTGTTTTTAGTTACTATAGAAACAACAATCCCCCACTTTATTTATTATTATTATTATTAGAAGTTAGCGAGGGGCGCCTGAGCCGATTAACTCGCACAAAATTACAACAATGCAGTTAACAAAAGTTTACAAAAATTTTGCAAAAGTTCACAAAAGAAAGAAAACATAATACAAAATTGCGACACGTGCAATAATAATGCATATATAAAGCATGGGCATAATAGATAATATAGTACATGGATATACCATGAGATAAAAAAAAATATTCTGAGCAAGCCTTGATATGTGTTATACGTTTGGCAGTACTGAAGTGTATTGTCAGTCTATGTCAAATATGAGATTTGCAGGTTAAGTTTTACGCATGTATTATACATATATTGCTAGCACGGTCTGGGAATGGCCGAAAACATTACGGCGCCGACATAGTTTCACTCTGAGTATTACGCGTCTCGTGCGCATGTCTGAGAATTCGAACTCCGCCTTTAAAAGCGAATTTTAAACTTGACCACTTCCCCACCGCGCGGACGACGCCGACGCGCTTTTCCACAGCTCACCATATACATTGAAGCGTTGGTTGTCTGTCTCACTTCCTTCGTGACCCCCTAACTCATAGCCGCTAGCAATATAGTAAGTAATATATATATGGTTTTACGTCAGTCTGTGTCAAACAACAAACAAAACCTAACCTTTTAATATCGAATTTGACATAGACTGACAATACACTTCAGAACTGCCAAACGTATAACACATATCAAGGCTTGCTCAGAATATTTTTTTTATATCATGGTACTGGTAATACATGAGAGTAATCAAAAACGAAACATTTCCAAACGATTTTTAAATATGTTGAGTTGTTAACAATGTTATTCGGTACAGAGTTCCATTCGTTCACTACACGCACAAAAAGAATGTTCTGTAGCCCTTTGCTCTGGAATCTCTGGTGCATTAACAAACAATATTTGTCATATTCAACGGTATTTTTATTTTTATTAGTTGATACAGCAAAAAATGTCATACGAGACTCGATCGTCAAGTGCCTTGCTCGAAGAGTCCTCAAAAAATAGCAAAACTCATACCTTCGGGCCTTCTTTCGGCTTGTACTAAAGCACTTGCCGATCTTGTAACCTAATATACTATGTCGTGTGCTTTCGCCAGAACGCCATTTTTGTAAATTTGTGAGTTCTAGCTACTTAATGTAAAATATTACTTTATTTAAATAAAGAATAATCTGTAAGTTGGATTTTCGGTATTTGTTAAGGTAAATTTGCATAGGCGAATTTAGAGCCAAGAGACTTTATTAAAATAAAGTTTAATAGCTCATGAACTGCTGTTGAAAGAAAATACCTTTTACAAAACTCGAAATGCTCAAAATATGAAAAAAAATTAGGGCAAATTTAACCCCATTCTGGCCATTTCCGTAATGAAAAATGTTTTGAGCATCCGATGGTGAATCCACCTCACTAAAAATATTTAAAGTTCCTAACGAAGCGGCTATATTCCACAAGGAATGATACGCCTATATGTATGTATATTGTTAAAAGTTAATAGCTTATGTACTAAATAAAATTATAATAAAAGGGTAATCAAAAATAAAGCTTACTCCTTAACGATCTTACAGTATTACATTGGCATCTTAACAGATAAAATCATCTGAAACAAACAATTATCATTCTTATGATCAGAATAGTTCTTAATAATATTTTACTTACGCAAAGTAGTATGACGATGAGATTTAACAAGTAAATCGATTTGCAGCATTAAAGTTGTAGTTCAGCACAAGGAAACTGTCCATTTAGATGTGTTGTATTTTGAATAAGGCAATACCAAGCTTACACAGCAGTCAATACTACATTTGTTTAAAAGGCAAGTCGAACAGATCTGCGATTTTCCGATTGTAGTTAGATAGAATTAGTTGCACTCTGAAACATTAATTTAGAGCATTATTATAATTAGTGCCTTTGGATAAGGTCACTTACTTGAATTATAAGTAGTTGTAGCTAGCTTTTAAAACCGGTAGTGGGACTCCAGGAGTTATTTTGCTTAAAATAACAGTTCTAACCTAAAATGTAGGAAAGTTGACGTTTAACCTCACAATTGAAATGTTGATAAAAGAGATTACGCATTACTTACAATTTTTTGGTTGTTATGACAATATTTAGTCAATTGTTTATTTATAAATAGAAACAAATTCTCTCACTGGAAAATAACCGTTGAAAAAGAGTGTTAAAATTTTAACTCCAATAATATCTATTTGTAGATCGGTGTTTTTGGCATAATTATTTGCCAATTGTATAGTAAAAATAGTTGAACATTAGTGCTACAAGCTGTGGAGTGAATATAAACACAAATTAACAAATTAAAAGTTGAAAATTTGCTAAGCTTTCCTCAAGCTGTGCAGTGCATCGCACTTTTGCAAGCCCGCAAAAGGAAAACCCAAAGTTGAGCAACGTAATACAACTGAATTTAGTTGCCGTATAAGTGCAGTGCCGCATTCAGCAATCCTGTAAGCAGATCAGGAGCCAGAAAATTGTACCTGCATCGAGGGCTATAGCAGTGAAGACCAGCGCGCAACGCCCGAGAAGCCGTTAGAACGCCGCAACGTTTATATGAGTGCCAATAATTATTACATTCAGTATAGAATAGGACGAAAACATAAATGCTCAAAGTCAAAACGACTATAATTGCTTAATAAAGGCTTGGTAGGTTTTAGTTTAATAATTAAAAAGTAAAAATTGTCCATTTAAAATCATTTATTGTTTATTTGTAAGTCACTAGTAACCATGGCAACAGAAATATTTTGTAGGAGTGGTTAAACAAGTAACTTGATTATAATTCAGAAAAGGTGATTTGATTTTATTAAGCCTTAGCTGATTGAAATTTAATCATAGCAATTCAATCGTGTGAATTGTAATTTAACATTAACTTTTGTTTGTCTATTTACACGTAATTAGTCCCATATTGGGTTGTTTTACCTGAGCTTAAATTAAATTTTTATTTATCTTTGCTCTCAATTTGTGCGTTTAATTTACTTGAAGTGAATTCCAACATTTAGGTGTTAGTTTAAAAGTAATTTTTCTGACAGTTACCTGAGAGGAGGAGTTAAGTTAACATTGTTAATCTTTGTTAATGCTATTAGATTGTGCTACAGGTAAACGATTGAGCTTTCTATTTGGCAAGAACCCTGAGAGTAAACATTTATAAGCAAAGTCATGATCTGAGAAAGAAATCACAGCAAAATGCGTTGTCCATTCAGTCCATTCTTCAATCACGAGCATCATCTTCTTCTGGGTTCCCGCTCTCCTTCAGTTTTACCTTCCATAATTAGCTGCAGTAAGGTATATTTGCAATTTTTATAATTTAATGTTGTTCTTGCTGCCTCTATTCGTGTTTGGATCTCCAAATCTGAATACAAGTAAGTATTCAGGCAACCAACATCCAAGACGAAACTGAGATGAAAGTAAACAAGATGAGAAAATGCAAGCTCATGTCGATATTTTGGCACAGTATTGGAATGGAGTGGTTTTCGCCATGCACTCTTTGGGACCTCCGCTCCTTAATACACATTAATTTAGTTTTTTTACTTCCTTTTACGATAAAGGAAGTATTGGATTCACCCCAAAAATTCGAAATTGAGTTTTCAACAGATCTTCACGTTTTAGAGTCCCCTGATCCCAAAAAACATATTTTTTTTCATTGGTCTGTGTGTCTGTGTGTCTGTCTGTCTGTCTGTCTGTGTGTCTGTCTGTGAACAGAATATCTCAAAAACGAAAAGAGGTATGGCGTTGAAACTTCATATATAAGTTTTGTGTACTATGTAGATGCGACAGCAAGCTTTTGAAGAAAATCGCATAACCGGAAGTAGGTGTTTACTCTTGTGATTTTTCAGTTTTTTCGATTTTTTCAAAAACGACTCTAACGATTTTTTTCAAACATTTTTATTACATTTTTAATGTGCATTGACGTGAGATAGGTGATTTTCCAGTTGAAAACTTCTAAAGTGGGTTTCTTTTGTTTTTTTTTCTATTTTTTTTATTAACTCCTATTTTAAATGGAACACCCGGTATATTATTACATATTTGAATTCTGCTTAAGATTTTAGAGAAAATTTGTCTCTTCAACTAACGCTCTATTTTGTACCGTTTTTGTAGAATTCGTAATTTTTGAAAATTTTTGACAAATGCTTAAAAATTAAAAATTAAATTTTTGACTAATTATAAGATCAGTGTAAAAGGAAGTTGTGTGAGTGTATCACACCAGATTTTTATAATCAATATGGGCGTTATCATATTGTGTTTTATATTATATGTACTATATGAGCGGCATATGAGCGATGACTAAAGAGAATTCGCGAGATAGACAGAAACTAATCATTGCGAATCAAGACGGAGGAAATCGGTTTAAAATCAAGTCAGCAATTTATCAATACCTTCCATTAAAGGAGAGGAGAATGTGCAGTTTCAGATTTAAAGGTAAAGGGTAGAAATTTGCATCCGCATCCTTCGATAACTTTAAAACAATCTTTCCTGGATCGAAATTTAAACTCTTGACCGTTGGCTCAGCAGTTGAGTATAATTATATTCCACTAATTTCTACACAAATTTGTAAAGATGATAAAAATAGAAATTAATATTTCGGCAGGTAGGTTCGAAAAGAAGAAATATTTTCACGCTACATCTAAATTCCATACTGTGGAGTAAATATATAAAAGACAAAATAGAATGGACTACATTACACACGATAGTTGCAGATATGTTAGTTTTAAATAAACAAATATTCCAATAAGTAAACTTAACAGAAATGAATTACTAGTGTAGGTGTTGAAGAGAGAAGTTTGAAAAAATGTGTGGAAGATTGCCCAAAAAATGTGAGTCCACCAGAAATAATGATAGAGATTATCCTCTTACAAAATGGAAAGAAATGAAGAGTAATTTTGAAAATGCTGTATATATTGCACTAAATTAATTGAGCAGATATCTAATTGACACTTAATAAATACGATATTTATGTTTAAAAGCCAAGGTTAACAAATACTAGCTAGTACGTGAAACTGGGTTCAGTTCTGTTTAGTTCGTAATCAGCTTCATTGAGTATTAAATTATTTAATCAAATATTAAATTAATCTTTAAAGGGCCAAAATACTAGTACAGGGATAGTAGCGGTGATGGAAGAAGCCTGCCCCGCGTCTACTGACATTTTCCTGTACGAAAATGAGGCAACAAACATGCCGAGTCCTTGCTTTTTGTGAGGAACAAAGTAATTGCGATCGCGGATTACGAAACATGCCTCAAAGTCAAAAGAGAGAGGATCGCGAGAATCAAGGAGAAATCTGTGGTTAGTGCAAGAAGATGTACGATGCTTAGAATAAGGCAACAGAAAGGTCACAAAAATCGTGAATTTATGTTTAAAACACAATACATTCTAAATTAAGTAATTTCGTCGCACAATGCATGTGCGAGAACGCGCGCTTAATGCCTGCCTACTACGATTTAGAATATGCACGCGAATGGCTTTGGGAATTTACAGTAACAGTAACGCAATAAAATCCTTCTACTGTTTACTTTGATGCGGACAAGATTCATAATTTCTACCGCAATGGGCCCATTCATGCAAATTTAGCTGTACGCCAGGCCGACTGGTTTGTCTTCCATGATCTGATTGTTGGTTTGTAGATCAGTGTGTGTCATGCGGAACGAATTTAATTTAGAGCATTCTTTGATTTAAAGCACAAGCGAATCTTCTAGATTTTTTTAAAATGTAAATTTTCAGTTTTAGTTTCAAGTGTTGTCATAGACACCAGGCGTGTTATTAACATCCCTACTGTATAGGCATACGCTTCTTCTTATTTAGGTTTACGCATTGACTACGTAGTTGTATATGCCAGAGTGCGGAATCGCAGGGCACAATTTCTGGTCTAACACCATAGACTCTATCACTAAGCCCCCTCCACTATTCGTTGCCATTGTAGTGCACTATTCGATTATTGTTAATTGTTGTAAGGTTATTAGTTTTACCTATGTACCAATATTTTGTACTAGTTTCCATTTTTTTCTGTTACGTACTAAATTTTTCTCTGCACTTCACTCTTAGCATGTTCTTCTTTTACATTTCTTTTTAAGATATTGTCTTTGTTTGTAAACACTATCGCTGGCTTAGTTCGTTACCATTTTTTTCGTTTTATCGTATTTTCAATTGCTTTTCGTTCTGCAACTTCCCATACCTACTCATTAGAAACAAACTAGCCATCAAACTTCTACAAATGTTTGTATTTGCTTAACTATTCCGTACTCGGAGCCCAATAATTCGCTGCGATGCAGCATAATACTCCTCACGTTCCTTTAAGGGCCCATTTTGATTTTGCCGTTTGCGGCTTTAAACCTTCCACTAAAATCATGTGTGCTCTTTTTTATTGCTGGCTCCACGAGTGTGGGTTATGGGGGCGCTTTTTGGGATATGGTTCCTCTTGCATTCTTTTAAAGTCATCGAGTACTAGAAAGCTTTTCAGCTTTCTGAAGCGGTGGCGCAGTTATTTTCAACTATGATGCAAGCAGTGTAAATCATTTTTTTATTGCATGTGTTCACTCTCCACCCCACTCACCACCCTCCACCTTAAGGTAAGCGTTTTTTCTCTTGAGTTAATGGTTTTAATTATGCGATTTACGTTTAGGCCCGTTAGGAACCGCTTCGCTACATTCGCTGCAGGTTATCAAAGGCTTGCTTGCTTTTGAGCGGATGTAGCTACCAGGGTCTCAGTGCGTCGTCTTTGTTTCCTTTCCTACCAGGCATCTCGGTAGAGCTGCCCCAGGAAAACCAGGTTGCCATGGCTGCGTTCGTAACAGTACTAGCTCTATTTTATAATTTTTATATTTAATTCTTAGTTATGGGTACGACGGTATTAAGGAAAGTTTTTTTAGTGCGTAAGCAACCAGCGAAAGATATTTCAACTTTATTTTGATAATGCATAATTGTGTTTTATACTTACAAATTTTTCGAAGCCCTATATACGTACTGCGTTCTATTTTCAGGTTAGAGATTAGTTTTTTTGCCAGCGCTTGATAGGGCGCACAATATACATGGTGCGGCAAAGATGCAGGAGTGGAAGATATTAAAAGTATAAGACACATATAATTTGCTTATATACAATGTGTGGGAAAGAAGATATAATATACATGAGTAAAATGCTTTTTAGTGTAGCTCAAAAAAGGGTGGCGAACCAAACTTACTTTTTGTTCAATAGAACTACCTATATTTGGGCAGCCTAAAAGTTTTGCGTAAAAATGCTAATCATTTTAATATAACGTTGTATAGGCCTAAAGTTAACTGTTTTGAAGATATTCACGTTTGTATACAAACAAATGTTGAAATTCAGGCAGCTGGTGAGGGTAACATAAAACAATTAAACGAAAGAACTAAAAAAAATGTTTTCGTGTTTTATGTTTTTAGTGTAAAATACTGACTCTGGCAATGTGTACATAATTTAGAAACTTAATAATTACGAATTTGGTAATGTATATTTTAGTATTGTTGAATTGCCTTTTTAATGAGACTTCTGAGCTCTTACTTCATACCTATACATGCAACCGTTTTCAGATATTTTTGAGTTTGAACATGGAAAACGTAGTTTAAGCCTCTCAAGACGCTTTACACGTGTTACCATCATTTTCATTTGGTAAGAATACAGTCGATTGTCATATACATATACGGTCAGCAGATGTTCCTAAAAATGTATTTTCATTTCAGCTTCTTCTACCTTTATTGGTGTACAGACATGAAATTTCATATTCGTCTCGCGCTTTGATTCAGCGCAACATTTCCTACATTTAGACTTTTTCCAGTTTTTAAGTCTTGGATTTCTTCGATAATATCCTAACGTAATTATTTGTAGGTACTACGTGCTAACAGAAATAATTCGCATCCAACTTGCTTCTAAGACGTCTAAGAGCAAGTTGTAGACTTTCTTCTCTACTTGCAGCTGACAATTCAAGCACTGAGCTGTCATTTACATGTAAATGTCGCTCTGGCAGTTAAGAAAAATGCCTTGTTCGGTTCTAGAAGGCCTGAATTTCGTGACAATGGTGGTTGCGTAAGTTCGCTGGTGCAACAGCATCCCTAAAAATAGTTTGAACCAAAGCCAGTTTCCGGTAAACACTGTTTGCAGGGTAAGTTTATGTTCATAAAGAGATTAGATTAGCTCTACAATGACACTCATTCTTGCGGAAGTGAACACGAGGGTTGAAATATCTGAAAAACTATGCAGTGGCGTAACTACATAACGGTTTTTTATGGACTGCCATGGACAGCAAGCTCTCATTACGCTCCATAGAAAGAGGTGCGAGAGCGCCTGCACAATTTCAAAACTGCCGGCTAAATATGAAACCACGTGTTGGTTGAATTTTTTTCTAAACAGAGACTTCACAAACGTCATGTGTTAAAACTAACAATGGAACTCTTGAAAATGTGTTTATAAACTGAATCTTCTAAGACGTCATATACTATTGAATGATAGGTAGCTATATTTAATAAAATAAAAGAATTAGGTTACAAAAAGCAAGAACTTAAGAAGTTCAAAGTCAATATTGTTGTATCGTGTATCTACACCCAATCTATAATAACTAAGAATAATAAAAAAAGTTTCTTGGATGGTTTTACATTTGAAATAAAATATTAAATGGTTACATTCCTACTAGGATCAAGAAATCATTAGACCTTGTTTGCTTAATTTTTTGAAATACAATTTGTATTGGCGAGCGAGTGTATTGTTCTGGAAAAACCTTCTATAATTTTCCTTTATTAAAATTCTACCTAAAGATTATGTTAGCAACTCTTAGTAACGAACTGTAGTATTTAATTATTTGCCAAACATCTCATGAAGCTAATGCCCCACGAATTACTCTGGGGGTATACGAAGTAAAGTAAAAGCAGTAAATCTGTTGTCAAAGGCATTATTATCTCGACTACAAAAAAAAAACTAGTGAAGCTATTGAGAGATCATTCTTTGATAACACATCGAAAGAAGTATTCGTTTGATTAATAGACACATTTGCGAAAACAATGAATTCAAAAGAATGTAATAAAAACATTAAAATACATATTTTCTATATTTATATCCTTCTTATAAAACATCGAGATGTGTCCTGCCAAGCAAATGTGGAGCAGCCAAGTAAAAAAAACGAGTATTAGAAAGGATCAAAATATAATGATATTGTTTACTCACAATCGGTTAATAATAGGTACGTTTCTATCTAACCTTCAAAACGGTAGGAAAGCTAAACGTCACTTTCAATGTTACCTAGCAAAAGCGTCGCAGTTTCCTTTGTTAAAGTGACTTACTAACCTGCGTAAAGGTATTATTTGAAACTTACCTAATTAAATATATAATGACAAAAACCGATTGTGAGTAAAATTATATACATACTACGGTGAAAAGTGTCATGACTGTCGAGAGATTAAGTAGTTAAATGAGACGCGAAGCGTCGAGGTCAACGTTATCTCGAGACAGTAATGAAACATTTTCCACTTCGATATGTAATATACTATTAAATATCAAAATTGTTTAAGTAATTTTATCTACGACCACTACTAAAAATAGGCCTTTTAGCGCTAGCTTGTTTCACTAAAAGTGACGTTTTATAGTTTACCGTGGTTAAAGAAATCAGCTGTTTACTTTTAGCACATGGGCTAAAAGTGAAGTGAGGTTATAAAACTACAATTTCGAACTGGAAGTGAAGTTGTAAAGTTATTCTAGTTGCTTCTTGTGTTAGAGGTAAAGTGTTTTTGAAATAATTAAAGCATTATGTAATGAATACAGTCAGATGTGGAGTATCAATAATTACATTTCGTAAGTCACCTTGACAGTACTGGCGTGGCAAACAATCGCCCGCGCGGCGTTGGCTACTGTTTGTTATGACATAAATTAAAAGTGTTGCAGATGCAAACTTTTGTTAAATCGATATTTATGGATTAATAACGGTAAAATTAAGGTCGTAGATAAAATATTGTATGCAACGCGTGCTAAAAGTCGTTTATGCATGAGACATGTTATGAAACTCGATCTTCGGCTTCGTTTCATAATCTTCATGTCTCGTGCATAAACGTTGACTTTTAGCACTTGTTGCATAAATAGCTATTATTTGCTAAGACGAGAAACTCCTTAAGATCAGTTTCTAATTCAGAAACAGGTAGCCAAAAGAAGGTGGAAATTTTCTCAACTACCAAGGGACGCGCATTAGCGTGGACCGAGCTTTATAAGGTCAACTTCTATCCTATCAATGTTTCGATCAACCCAGTTCTGTTTTTCTTAGGGTATCTCAGCTCCTTTAAAACGTCTCTAGATCTTGCCTATTGTAACTACGTATTTTCAGTAAAATATAACTGGGTTCAATCGATTTTTTTGCAATAAAATCATTCATGCAGAGAGAAAAATAATGACCATAGGAATAAGCACATAGTATTTGTCTTATAAAAAACTGTAATAGAAAAACGTTTAGTCAGTTATGTGTCATTTAGCCTTGTTTTAAGAAACATCAGGTCAGTTGGCGATTCAATGAGCTGAATATTATTTGTTCTTTTCTATTTCGATTCAAAGGGATTCACTTATGGGTTTCTTATAAAATAATATACAGTGTGGTCCAAGACTAAACTCAATAATCTACAGCATATTAACTAATGGTAAAAAACTCCACATCAAGTACTGAATATTAACAACATCGGTCAACTAAGAAACTGACCACAGTTTAGTTTTCGGTACAGTGGTAATACAAAAACTAAGAAAACTAAAAAAACTTAAACAACATTTTTAACTATAGAAATAACTTTCTCATTACCATGAGACTACGCGGGTACATTCAAAGGCCTGGTAACTGCAGTGAAGACAGCTGGGTTCTCATACGAAACATCAAGTCAATTATAATTTGCCGAGGACGCCAATTAGTCTTTAATTACAAGATAATTTAAAAAATAAATCATATAAAACTGGACAACAAAATAAGACAAGTAATATTAACAAACATATGCAATCGTCAAGTAGTAAAACATTCATAAAATAGCCAGTAATGTGCTATTTCTATATAAACGCTCAATTAAATAAAATAGCATCGTTAGTCTAGATATCACAGATCCTCCAGCGTAAACTTGCCAACGGTAACATAAATATAATAAACAATTAAGTGTATGCATGCAATAGAACTTCCGTTAAACAGACATACTCGGTGGCTAAAAGTTAAAGATTGGATATCATTATTTAGAACAACTTCAACCTAGATGGGGCCTTAGGGGAAACTCATCGAAGGGGCTGCTTAAATTGCACGGAAAATCTGAAGGCTTCAGCCCGAGCCGTGGCAGTACGCCGCCCTACAATTTACAAGTTTATAAAACCCCTTTATTAAAAGGGCAAAACTTAAACAGTGAGATTGATCCCTGGGCATAATTTTAGCTCTTGGCGAGAGAAAACACCCCAATGCCGGAATCTGAGTCAAAAAGACACCTCATCAGCTGGGGTTCGCCGGGGATAGAACCCGAGGAAACTCACATATCAAAGGAGGTCAGCAATATCACTTGGGGGACCAACGACGCACAAAAGCAGCTGCGCGTAGTTGCTAATGATAGCGACTGAAAATACACAAATCAGAAAGATTTCGTTCGAACTACAAGGCAAGCGAAAAGCCTACAAGGAAATTTACCCTAAACTTGAGCCACGTGAAGTAAAAACTCCAGCAACCCCGATCGCATAATTCGTCATTTTGACGAAGGAGAAACTAATCCTAAACGTCTCTCCTAGACCGAGAATTCATCTTAATGGCGAGGGCGATCAAAAACCATCCTCACTTCTAGCACGAGGTGATTGAAACGAAACGTCCATAATAGATCGTAGGAAGCAACGAACTGGGCAAATTTTGCCAGGTTCATAGCAGAACGGAAAAGAAAGAACTATGCGTAACCTGAATGCAAAATTTCTAGCACCAAACAAAAAACCCTCGGCATAGTCGAGAATGCGACACGCGAAATGTGAATCCTCCGCGCTAAAGAGCTTTCAAACCGTCATAAGATATAACCTCATCTTCATTAAAACGTACAATAAAACTGAAAACATATTGTCACTAAAAGATCACACTGGCACGGACAACGACGTGAAGAATAAATGAAAGAACATCAAGATATCTGTACGAGAAGCTGCAGAAGAATATATTGGAAGAACAAAAATTAACATAAACATAAGGGACCAAACCAACCCATGGTTTAATCAGGAAGTCAACGACCTTGTAGGATATAACAAGAAGATATATTTAAAACATCACCAACACAAGAATACTACAACAAACATAATGAGCATAAAAAAGGAATAAACGCAAAAATTCGACAATGAAAAGTAAACATTTGAGAACATTTACATAATAAGTATGACTCACAAAGGTAAATGAAAATGTACAAACTAAGAGATATCATATTACAGGTATGAAAAGAATATTTCACGCAACTTTATAGCTACGAAAGGGGTATAGAAGTAACAAAAGGAGTGGCAGAAGGATTAAAAAATTTTTAAAACACTAAATCTCCCGGAGTTTGTGTGGTGTGCTGTCTCCAAAAAAACTTCTAGAATGTGGCGGCAAGGAAATAATTTTGGGGCTAACTAGGTTATTTAACAACATTTTGAACACATCCATAATATCAAACGACTGACATTAAAACATAATAGTTACTGTCTGTAAGACAAGATAAAGACTAATCACGGAACTATTTTCAATAATGACATTCTTTACTGGCATTCTAAAAACTAAATTTGAAGAATGCATTACAAACAGAGTCGAACAACAAGGATTGAGGAAGGATAGGTCAGTAATATATGATTTATTTATCATAACTCAAGTCATAGATTTCAATAAATCTACATTTGTCTGCTTTATCGAGTTGACTAAAGCATTCGACATAATCATACTATATAGTCAAAGCTATACAAGTATATAACTTTAATACTGGCAACACCACAAGAATTAAACAACTATACCTACCATTGGATAAATCAGGGGACATCTAAGTCTATTTCTCTTAAAAGTTCTAGAATAGAAAATGTCACCTACCTCAACATAAGCTATAGCTTGAACAATAGCATAATAACAGCAGATATCGTACAAAATCTTCAAATACAACCTTGTAGACTTTATCAATCAGGCCATCAATACAATACGAAAAGTATGGTATTTTCCAAAGAACCCAATAGCTACAAAGTAAAATATCGAGCAACCAGAATTTGGCGAAAGATTTAAAAATGCAGATCAATAGACCTGAAGCAATATATTGGTGTTGTCTGGAAGAGCAAGTAGTATATGCGATGAGATAACAAGGCATGAATATACAATACTTGCATGAGATCGATTCTGATCTAGGGAATTGGCATACGTGGGACACAGAGAAGACGAAGAACATATTTATAACTGCGAGAATGAGAAGCTTGTAGCAAATAATTTCTGTGCATGAATATAGTGTTTACATCCAAAGAAATGCATTTTCTGGGTGTACCGGTAAGTACACCAATTTGTGCCATATTTAAAGGTACAATCAAAGCGACCATTTTGGGAGACGCCATTTTAGCAGTTCTTGGGGGACTTCTGTGATTAAAATGTTATATGGCGGTGACGATCGGTTTTGTTTACATTCGTAGCACACCACGCGGGTGTGGGGATGTAGTACAGGTACTAGAAGGTATCTGGAGTCAACTTGGATGGGCGCGGAGGCGATTTAATAGGCGGCCTCAGATTTTTTACGCAAGGCGCTTGTAATAATGTTGCGGCTGCCCGCGGGGTCTGAACGGCAGCTGTAATTTTCTTCTGACGACGCTGCAGCACCTCGCCGATGGTCAGGAAGGTGTTCTTGTACCAGGTAGGTCGTGGCTTTAATTAGTTACAGTGGTAGTGTGGCTTGGATTGTGCTTATCAAGTGGCAATCTGCGTATTCCTAAACGCATCCTTTAGAAGCCTGCTGCTCTCACGGTGCATTTATGTAGCTTTAGACGGGCTGGTGGCTGGAGAGGATGAGGCTACCGAAATCGGTGCGGCGAAGAAATCTCATAGAGGAGGGGGGTGGTACCAAAATCTGAACCCCAGGGGGCAGTTATGGGACTAGTTTGAGAGGAAACTCTCTGGTACTGAGATCGGCATTCCTTCTTCTAGTAGGTACGTGGATTCAAGTTTTACGGTTTCGGGTGTTGATTCTGGCGGAAATTCACTCGACAGGATCAAGCGACTGCCTCGGGCTCAACGGGAAAGCTTTATTTGGCTGTAGGCGGCTCCGGCTAATTCCAGGTAGGTATAAAGTTGTTAGCTTCTCCAGGTGGAGCTGCATTGAACTGCTCGCTGGGCTCAAGTGCCTTCACCAGTCAAGCATCTTTGTTTTATAACGTTCCGATCTTGCCATTATCTATACCATTTTCAAGTGGGGTTGCATAGTTATTAACTGCACGCCAACTCGCACAACGCTGAGCTTTTATCCTTATCATTCAGGCATTGCGCACGTGAGATTCAAAGTCCGATTGTGGCTTAATGAAGGCGTTCGAATTGGTACACATTATTTATGTGTAAAATACTATTTAGTTTAGGCGGCAAGATCACAACCAATTAATGTATTACTTATTTGATAATAGATGTTGCTTGCTCTCTGTATTTAGTTTTGTATGGCCTGTGTATTGTTTAATTTGATTTGGGTATGCTTCCCAGATATTTAAAGCTAGTTAATACTTCCAGTATTTCTCCATGTATTTGTATATTTATATTTTTTTGCCTCACTTCTTGTTCTGTCGTTGTTATAAGCATTATTTTATTTTTATTTAAATTTATCTACATTTAGTTGCATTCTTTTTTATCAAGGAATGTCTTCCATTTGTATATTTTTCTTTGCGGGTTTTATTTTGGTTGTTGTCTAAAGGACGATGTCATTTGCATAACTATATTAAATTCGAGATTCTAACTAGTATATTGTTTTTGCTTTACACGTTTCTATTATATGCTCCACTTTAAATGGCTCTGATAGTTCTCTATTTGTTTTTACAGTGCCTTTCTGGTTTGTGCACACGATTTTGGCCATTCTTACCAGTTTGGGATTTACTTGTTTTTCTTCTAGTCTTTTGAATTGAATGCTGCTGTTAGATCTAGAAAGGGTACATGTAAGCATTTGTTTCGCTTGGTCTTCTTCTAGATTCGTCTCTGTTTCTTGTCTTCGTCTTATATAGTCTTAATTATTTTGGTGTAGACTTTCAGGCCTATGGTTGATAAGCAAGTCGTTTGCTCTTTCTTATGGATTGGTACTATTTTGTTGGAATCCTCCCTGTTTACCATGCTTGTGCCATGTTTTTTCCGACAGCCTTTCCATTTTTACGGTTTTAGTGCTTCTACTAAGTATCTACTGAGTATATTTTCTACACTTCGTTTTTTTCATTTTCTTGTATTGTATTATTTATTCCTGCTTCATATCTTAATTGGTGGTTTGTTTTTCAACTTTTCTTTGTAGTATTGCTTCCATGTTTGTAGTATATCTTTTGTTGTTGTATCTAGCGTTCCATTTGTATTTCGGAGGCTTTCACGGCCATTGACATTACGTGTAAACCACGCCAGAGACGAGAGGTCGTTTGATACTTCCATTTGTATTCCTTACTTTTCTTATTTGTTTCCTCCGGTTTCCTTTCGGTCTCTTAATTGTGTTTCATTTTTACGGATTCCTATTTCATGACTTCGCATTTGCTTGTTTGGTTATTTCTTTGACTTTCACTTTTTCTGTTGTGAATGATTTCTATTTGAAGCATGCACTTTTTTCTCCTACTATTTGTGTAGCACTTCCTGTGCATGTAATAAACCGTTTAATTATTATCATTATTACTTTTTTCCTTACCGTCCCGTTCCACTAATCTATGTTTAATGTAGTTTTTTTTTAATTTGCACCAGTCAATATCGACAACCCATTCGTTATTTCTTTTCTTTTATTTTACATTATTTAATTTTTCAGCCAATATTCTTTGATAATCCTCTAAATTCGCTGTTGATTCTAAAATTTCCAGCTCGATTCTGGTCTGTTTTCTTAGTTTTGCTTTACTAGGTGTTTTCCATGAGATATATGTTATCACTAGTCGATGATCGGTTGATAGTTCTATTCCTCTAATAATGTTGACCAGTTATATGGCGTATCTAATTGTTTTTATGCATATTATCTAATTTATTATTGAGTTTTTCTCTTCCTTCCGCTTTGTATGCTATTTTTTCATTAATGATTTTAGGAGTTCTCACTTACGATCTGATTTACGGCACAGACATCTATAATTTTTTGGTCATTATTGTTGAGCGTATTCTTTTCCACATCTACCCGTTATCTCTAGGTTGCCGTTCGTTTTTGTGCCCGTGTTGGCATTCCAATCTCTTTTTAGAATAGCGCACAGTATTTGCTCCTTCTGGATTTCGTGTTCACTCTGTATTATTTCTGTAAAAATACTAATTCCAAATTAAACTAATTAATTGTGATTCACAAGTTTCATCCCTTGGCTAGCTGCAATATTGTCATCTCATGATTGCATTTAGCCATTTATACTATTTTCAGCAGACAAGGGATATATTTATATCAATTACATATAGATAGTCACAGAACTAGTCATTCGAAAACGTGTCAGCTACGTGGCACGGCTCGTAAACTGCATGCAAAGGCTTTCCAAGCTCTCAATAGGCTGGCAACGGCAAACAGTTTATTAAAGGGCGCATTCAAAATCTGAATTGCAGAAAAGCGTGTGTAATATCGAACATTTGCATTCAGCCGCAGAAGGAAACTCCTGAAAAGTCTTATTATAATCGAATCACTGCTGTACCTACAATGGTTTCGCGTAGATTATATTGGTAGTGGTATGAAAAGCCATAATATCTGTAGTGTTAGTGCTACTCGTATTATTTCAAATATTGTGGGAATATACAAAATAATTTTTACATTACGTCATGAAACGTAGCTTCCCGGACTTTAACTTTGCATGGAGGTTGTGATGCTATGTAATTGATCAGCCTCAAAGTTTGAGGAAATGCTAATGTATTTTCATTGAAAATAAAACAAAAAGACAATAATAGCGAAGATGTTACTTGATATAATTTATTTTAAAATTCATATAAAGCTATTGGGTACGAATATTTATTTAGAACTTTATTGCACAACTGGCTAACAATCTGGAGAGGATGTAATGCTGTTTCAAATAAATTATAGCATGGAAAAAATAAATTATAGTTAGTCCCAACGGTTGTAATGTAAAAAAATTAGATAAAAATGTTCAGATCTATATTAAAAAATAATTAAAACGTTAAGATTAATACAAAATGTAAAGAAGATTCTCGTTTGGCCGTAACTTAGGTGCACGCGCACTTATAACATTTACCGAATCTTACTGCAATTTAAAAAAGGATTTAGAGGTCATTCGAGGTGTTTACTTAGCCCTGAAATGCACAGGTATTATAACATGAAAAGCTTGTAGAAAGCGTAAATAGCAGACAAATCAAAAGTAGGTTCTAGATTCTAGATGCTTTCTTGTCGCTAGATGAATTAGGCAACTTCAAAGAGCGAGCTTTTCTCATATCTGAACCTACATTTCTCAATGATTCTGTTTTATAATTAAAAAAAACTTCTAAGGCATACAGAAAAGTATATTCTGAGGGTGATGTATCATACAGTACTTCATTGATGAGGATAGATTAATTTTTTCCAAAAACTTTTCTTGAACACTGTAGTGTAATAAGTCTTCGACAAAAAAAAGCAAAACTGAACTATGCAAATAATCGTCTATTTATAAAGTACTAGTTCTTTATATTTTTAAATAAATATTGCTCAATCCAATTCAGCAAGAAATTATTTTAAAATGATCCTGGAACTGGAAGCTAGACCAATTGAAAATGTGAAAAAACGTTGTAGGACAACGACACTATTACAAAGAGACATTAATTTATCTGGGACTGCGTTATACGTCTACTTTTCCTCAAAGTGCTACAGTCGATGTAATGAGAGGGTGTAAGATATATGTGCTAGTGTAATGTACCTGGGTTGTTTCGGAATTTTCAAATGTACTCTCAAATCCTTGCGAAAGGTGCTTATTTAAACTTGAGCAAAATTTGCTGAATTTCAAACTGGTTGCCTCGGGTAAGGTTCAGATGCCCAGGATCCATTCTACTCAAATATATAAAATACAGGAATAACACAGTGCAGAAATAAATGTTATGTACATAAATATTATAAAATAAAATTCCTTCGGCGAATTAGATGGGCGTTGGGTAATTTTTGGGGCGTTTGGCAACCCATACTGCAGGCTGGGTTGGCCCGGTTGCTGCCCCTAGATCCTACTAAAGAAAGTTTGGAAACGGTAGTTCTGATGTACTGGACCCGACAGGTCTGAAAGAGACTATATTTGCGTCAGCGAAGATAGCGTTTGTTATTGATAGTTCCTATGCGGACAAATTCAATGGAAAAGGGTGTTTTACGGTGTCTGTGATGCTTACGACGAGTACATAAAGCTTGCCTGGACGTGGTACGTTCTTTGTGAATAAGTTTGGACCCGATCATTCGAGAACGACTTAAGGCGGGGGCAGTGTCACGACATTGAGCCGGTTCAGGTGCGGACGGATGAGTCACACCCTTCGAGAAACGACCTTGGTGACTCATGCGAGCGAACACGTCAGCGTTGCGAGAAGGATCGAGCAAGGTCTCGACGTTTCCGGGATGACTCACCCGGCGCATATATAAATACGCGAAAAGGAAATAAGAGGGCAGTCGAAGTCGAGGTCCGAGTGCCGACTCCAGCTTTGAAGTACGCGGAAGCTGCCACATAAATAAACCCGTGTGTACATAAAATCTAGCCATATAAATAACGCGTTGTAAATAAATCTAGCCAGATAAATCATTAATGTTTAAGTCGCGTGAAAATAAATTATGTCTATTTGTTGTTAGAAATACTTCCTGATTAGTTTATAAATAATTTGTGTCCCGCCTTAATAGTTCTTGTGTTTTTAAATATTAAAGATAAATTGCTGTAAATAAATGCTTAAAATAAGAAGCGGCGTATAGTTTTTGAATAGCCCGAAAACGTAAAACGTAACAGTGGCGTCAGGTATCGGGTTGTACCAGGGTCTATAAAAAAAATATTGGACAAACTTTAAATAAACTAATTGACTAACAAGTACCGATAAACGACAGTCAGATAATAAATTTAAGTGTGTTGTGGATGCCTGTGCCAAGATCCCAAAGCAGCAAGATGGAGGCCCAATTAAGCCAACTTTTCCAGCTCATGCAAGTTGGCCAGGATAAGGCAGAAAAAACAAAAGAGGATCTTAAGCCGGCCAAAAGAAGGCAGAAAAAGCACAAAGAGTACTGAAGGAAGAGCCGAAAGCCGCGCAAGAGGATCTTAAAGAAGTACTTAAGAAAGAGCTGAAAGCCACGCAAGAAAATCTTAAAGAAGTACTTAAGGAAGAGCTGAAAGCCTGGCGAAGAAACGGCCGGCGAGGACTACGTGGGAAACCTGAAGAAGAGAATGGAAGAGTTCGGTCTCTGCTGTTGGATACTGGAGCGACGAAGTCCATCACCAGGTCTGACGTAATACGGGACTAGGGTCAGATGCTGCCCATGGGGCAAGCCTTCGCACTGCCACGGGAGGCGCAGTGACCACACATGGGGAAATTGATTTGAAATTGAATATTGGGAATCACACCCTGAAGCATCGGGCCCTGATTGGTGACGTTGCGGACGAGTTCATCCTGGGAATGGATGTTAGGAATGAGTGTGGGTTCACTTTAGACCTGGGACATGGCGTGTTGCCCGTAGGTGGGGAGGAGCTTTCCCTACACCCTAGAGAAGAGATCGCAGTACGAGTGGTATTGGCGGAAGAATTTACTCAACCGGGACTTCACCAAGTGGCCCGAAGCGTACACCCTTCCGAACCAAGGGGCCGGTACTGTCGCTGATGTTCTGGTGAAGGAGTGCTTTAGCCATTTTGGAGTCCCGCTGGAGTTACATTCCGACCAGGGCCGGAATTTCGAATCCGGACTGTTCCAGAACGTCTGCAAGCTACTGGGGATACGCAAAACCCGGACCACTGCCCTCCATCCTCAATCGGACGGCATGGTGGAAAGGATGAACCGAACCATGGGAAAGCATCTGTCCAAGGTGGTTTCCAAGCATCAGCGTGACTGGGACCAGTGCATTCACCTGTTCCTGATGGCCTACCGATCGGCAGTAGAAGAGACAACCGGCGCCCAGATCGAGATCTGCTGTTACAGCCGTTGTGAAGCATTGAGCCCACGGCACAGCCAGTCCATGTGCAAGAAGGGCACCGCCTGCAAATACCGCCATCGAACCCCCACAAGAGCGAGAGGACAGGCACCCGACGCAACTCGTTCTGGGACAGAACGACCTAAGGCGGGGGCAGTGTAACGACCTTGGGATCAGGCCATTGCAAACATATGATTTAGCGTCCCGATCATTCGAGAACGACCTAAGGCGGGGGCAGTGTCACGACCTTGAGCCGGTTCACTTGCAGACGGATGAGCCACACCCTTCGAGAAACGACCTTGTTGACTCATGCGCGCGAACACGTCAGTGTTGCGGGAAAGATCGAGCAAGGTCTCGACGTTTCCGGGATGACTCACCCAGCGCATATATAAATACGCGAAAAGGAAATAAGAGGGCAGTCGAAGTCGAGGTCCGAGTGCCGACTCCAGCTTTGAAGTACGCGAAAGCTGCCACATAAATAAACCCGTGAGTACATAAAATCTAGCCATATAAATAACGCGTTGTAAATAAATCTAGCCATATAAATCATTAATGTTTAAGTCGCGTGCAAATAAGTGAAGTGAATTTGTTGTTAGAAATACTTCCTGATTAGTTTATAAATAATTTGTGTTCCGCCTTAATAGTTCTTGTGTTTTGTAAATAGTAAAGATAAATTGCTTTAAATAAATGCTTAAAACAAGAAGCGGCGTATAATTTTTTAATAGCCTGAAAACGTAAAACGTAACAATATAAACGGGCCATTCTTACCCTACGCAAAAGCCCGCTTTTAACAGCTCGAATCGCCGAGGAACCGTTGGAGGTTTTCGGTCGGTCCGGACACGGCAGGGGGCTTTGTCTGCTTCGAAACATCTGGATTATGCCGACGGGCTGAAGGTTTCCCCTAATATTTTGGTAGGTCAATTTTATGTTAATTTTAAAAAGAGGTTATGACAATATTGGTCTGGGGTTCAGATAGTGAGGAAATTAAATGGGGTTTCTAGCAAGATGGAAACTGAATCCACCGGTTCTAGATAGGATAGGTACTAGGAAAAGAGCTATAGGCCCCGGGGCCAGGACCTAGAACTGGTAGTCAGGATTAGGTTCAGGTTCAAGTGTCAAGTGTCTTTAACTAGCTGCGAATTCTTCTTTTATACTCTTTGGCCATCTCATTATCGGGTCATTTTTAGAGGAGCTCGGAGAAGAAACTGCGCGGCGTACCGGTTTACGCTACCTCCGCACATAGCGGCTAAGATGGCCTTATCGAAAATCCGAAAGCTATGGAGATGCAGTTGAAGATTGTAACGGGAATTAGCGCCATTCAAATTTTTAACTCATTATTTGTGCCTTAGGTAAATTTTATGCTGGGCCTAACGTTACACTAGCATTACAAGAGACCAAACAGAAAGGTAAAGGAATAGTAAATATAGACAATTACACATTCTTCAATAGTAGAGGAGAGAATAGCTTTCTCGTAGAAAGGGGTTAAAATGAGTCAGTGGTGGCGCGCACCATAGAAGAAACGAAAGTAGATTAAGAATGCTGGAAGACAGAGAAAGAGACTACATAAAAGAGAGACGAATGACTAAAAGAGTTTGCCGAAAAATGAATCGTGAGCAGATGAATATAATAGTAAAGCATAGAAAAAACACTATGTCAACAAAGAAATAATAAACTCCCCCTAAGAAGCAAATGGTAAGCAGCCATATTCACAAGCGCTACAATATT
This sequence comes from Agriotes lineatus, assembly GCA_940337035.1. Taxonomy (NCBI): domain Eukaryota; kingdom Metazoa; phylum Arthropoda; class Insecta; order Coleoptera; family Elateridae; genus Agriotes; species Agriotes lineatus. The sequence continues at coordinate 216,127 of CALNHX010001206.1, read as the reverse complement.
ATAGAATAAGCATGGCTGCTAAATGTGGGCGGCAAGAGTTTAGAGAGGAAACATCACTCGAGTAAGGAGGTGAGCGTTATGGAACAGGAAGAACTGGTAGAGACACCGACAATAAGAGTATAGGAAGCAATAGAGTACCGTCCAATGTAATAAAACATAAAGGAAAAGTATTATTGAAACGAATATGCAAACTGATGCTAAACATTTGGAAGGATGGAAGGAAAAATGCGAGAGGGATGAACTGGCGCCTTAATTTTCTTAAACACAAGAAAGAAGGAGTGACAGAATGTAAAACTGGGGGTTTGTGGTATTGCACTTATTGATGTCCTTTGTATACAAGATGCTGTCCAGAATCCTAAGAAATTGATTAAATATCAATATAAAGTAGGAGAAGACCACGAAGGGTTCAAGCAAGTATACGACTCAATTAGAACAACGAGCTTGTATAAGAGCATGAGAAAACTAAATATGACCACCAAAATTATAACACTAGAGAGAGGATGGAGTCAAGAAAACCCTCTGCTTATACTGTTGTTCCACTTAGTCCTACAGATTATATTCAACATCAATGTGGTCTATGTGGACGATATACCTTTTATGATCAGATTATTTGGACTACTAAATAGGGAGACAGAAGAGCATGGGCTACATGTAAACGAAGTAAATTGTTTCGTTTTTTATACTTGGACGTTACGCTAATAAACAAAGGAAAAGAAAATAAGAACGTTCACAAGAGACTAGAAAATTAGAATAAAGCGTAAAGAACGTCTCAAGTAGAGTCGAGTTACAAATATACGGAACCATAATTAGATAGACGGTGCTGTATAGTAACGAGACCTGGATAATGATAGACAATAGATGGGCGAGATGGTGCTGATGAGAAAGTCAAAGAAGAAGAGGATGACCGCGAAAAAAGTGGTTAACACATGGTAACACAGGATGTGAAAAAAGTGATGGAGGACTGCAAAGAAGAAGTCAAGGACAGGAAGAAATGGAGTACGGAAACTCAAACCCATGCGTCTTCAGGGCCAGTACTAATTGCTATTTGATATACCGAGTAATTAAAAAGGGTAAGATAATATAGATTTTATAAATCGGTTTCTCAAAATTGTTGTGTTAAGCAGAACACTGGAATGGTGATTGATTATGACTTTATTTCGTTTATTACCCAAATAATTGCTAAATAATGTCTGGGATGGGTCCGCATTTTGTGACGTTGGTAATAAGTGTGCCAAACTAGCTCTCGCGTGGTTGTGGGTCAAAATACCTAATGTACTCACAAGGGCGCCAGATCCAATAGTCCCGAACGAATGACACAACAGTTGAACTTCTTTTGTCTGATCACTCAAAAGCTGAAAGTGCTGCAAATCAAACTCAAAGAAAGAAAAGACAATCAAATGCAAAGTAGAACCTGTTTTATTCACTTCGATCACAAGTCGATACTAAGGCAGAATAATAACATCAAATCAAAATCAAATGTCGTTAAACACCACAGTGTTCTAAGGAAAATAATCACCTCAAAAGAAAAATACTCAGTTAATACAATGCAACGAACGTAATGTACTCACTAAATAAATAATAAATTAATTAAATAATACAGTATACTAATTTATTGCAAAACTGCCAATGAAATAACGAAATATACGGATCAAGCAAAATAAACAATCGAGTTAAATTGAATTTGAACGAGTCCTGAAAGAAAACATAAAACGCAAGTAGGTTACCTGAATGTATACTTATCAGGTAATAATAAAATAATTCGCCCTTCAAAATTTTCGGCATGCAAACGCTCGACGGGTTTAAGGCCTTCAACTACCAGAGCACGAAATCAAGGAAATATATATATATGTATAATATAATTGTGTTATTTAATAATACTGCTTGCTAATCATTGACTATTTAAGTGCACATGAGGTCTTTAAAAAATTCCACTTAGTTCAAATTCGACGCATAAAGAGTCGCTCAGAATATTCCAACTGCAATTAAAAATCTGATTTACCTTTTTTACCACATTCTAAAAGTTCACTGTATTTCATAAGAGGTAAATACTTAATAAATTCGCAATACAACGAACTGAAATTTAGGTGGGATAAAATTGAACAAATTACGGATGTTATGAATCATAACAGCTTCAGATGTTTTAAAATCCTCGCTCTGCGAGCTCGGATTGCAATACAACATCTGCGGCAGTTATGATACTCATAACATTCCTAGATATGTTAATAGCTATTGATAAGGTTAGTAAATCAAATTAAAGAGTAATTAGTGCAGTAGGAAAATAGGTAATTATGTAGGTGATATTTAACAATAATTACAGTTGTATAACTGTTGTGTCGTCCAAATGCGCCCATTCATTACTAGATAGTTAGTTTTATCTAACCGAAGTTAGTCTGAAACTACCTAGAAAGGTTAACCTCAAAATAAAACATAATAAAACGTTTTTATAGTTTAGGATTATTTAATAACGAAAATGAATTATATAAAAATGAAGAAATAAGAACAGCAAGCAATTACGAATATTATAATAACTTCCAAACAGAAGGCTAAACGATTGTTAAATTCTGTGATCGAATTGCTAACGAAATTAATAGGTATGTTTTGACATTCGTTAATTAATTTCTTTTTTAATGTATCGATCTTTTCAGCTGGCTCTACTGTATAAATTTTATTCTTCAAATAACCCCATAAAAAAGTCATCTGGAGAGACATTGGGAGATCTCAATTGATAATTCCCTGTCTTCCAATCAACAAAGGAAATGTGGTGTTAAGATAATTAACTACCTCCCTGGTACAGTGAGGGCGGGCTCCATCCTGCTGCAATATGATGTCACGCATCTCGATATTACTATTAGCATTTATGATTGCTTGAGGTAACTGCACTTTTAATAGATGTAAGTATTTGACACTATTTAGAGTACCATTTATAAATATTGGACCTATAACCTTGCCGTTGGTAATAATACACCATGTATTTACAGATTGTCGATACTGTGTATGTGATTCTTGAAATGTATGCAAATTCTCCGTTGACCTAAGATCCGGGATACAGTGGATAATATTAAGGAAAACTGGATTAAGGAGACACCTAACTAACATTTTGCGAATTTACAATCTCAAATAAACGAAAAGTGCATTCATTAGAGAACAGCATGCGATTCAATAGAACGTTTTCATTAAATAGTCTGTTCATTAGTGTTTCATAGAACACTGTTCTATTTTCAAAGTTATTTTGAAGAAACTGTTGATATTTGTAACTCTTGTATTTGTGTTCATGAAGTATACGAATCACCGATGTCTTAGAAAGTCCTGTCTAAATAATTTATTGTTTAATTTAAAAAATAAAATAATGTATGTAAATAAATGGAAGTGGTATAAATAACTGCATTTTTAGTTTAGAAGCAATAGTACAAAACTCAATAAATCTGCGGGATGCAATTTCCAGTAATTTGGAAAAATATTCTATAGGATAAAAAACTGATTGCGTTACAGTACAAGAAGTTCATTTAAATTATTGCGTTCTGTATGATTTTATTATAATAATTGATATTAGTAATAAAACTAATAATTACTTGATTGGCAATCCCTTTAGTAGAGATATGTTTATTTTCTGTCACGGTTTGTAACACGTTTAATGGGGCAAGTTCGTGTGTTACTGTTCTACGTCGATGTTTTTTTCATGTAGTGCCACATAATCTGTACTTGCAAATTTTCTAACTGTTGTTGATATTGTAGACACATTAGGAAGTGGTCTGTTAGGATACTTTACACTAAAATGATCCCTAACATTACCTAATGATAATCCGGAGTGCTACATTATACACATTGTTACGTTTAGATTACGCCGCCTTTCTAAATTCGAATTCGAAGGAATTTTCCCGCACGTTGCGCGAATGGTTCGCACTTGGCTGGGATAACCTCGATGCACTTTTATCTTGGAAATGCCGATTGCGGTCTTCGACGCGTTTTTTCCGATCGCAGCTTTAAAACAAGCAGTGGCTTAGCAAATCAAGAGCTTCGGGGATGTTTAATAAGGCTTTTGGTTAGTTTTGCTTATTGGTAAAATCCAAAGCTTCACGTTTTCGTGTCTTTGATACCCCGAGCTCACGAAGTTTTCCTACGCCTTGTGCGAATTTTTTGTAATTGCAACCACGAGCTTTTCCATGTGCCCGAATCGTCATCTGGGGTGAGTAATTAGACGCGCTAGGACCTCTTGTAGTTGTGGATTCTATCGTTGAACTCCTTTTCCTATTCACAGCAAGCAGTGCCAGGCATAAATAACGCCGGCTTAATTTACGTAAGCTAGAAAATTTTGGGCCCGCTCGCCGCTTCGAATCAGGTGCGACGCTCGATTATTCCCGAACTATCTTTCAGGAAGTATAACATAGTGTTGGGTATTGAGTTTACAAATTCTCGTTAGAACGCCGGGGTGCATTTGCCGTTATTTCAAAATTTGTTGGCGCTCTGAGCATTTATGTAATTACTGTTCTACCGTTTAGTTCTTAAAGAGCTACACGCATCCAATCGCTGAGCTGGCGGCCGGCTTTTGCACCTAAGTGTACCTAATTTTGTTTTCTTTGGAAGATCGCCCAGTAATTTCAGTAATAATGAGCTAACATGTCTATTTTTTCATCGTCTGTATAAATCATGTTTAATAAATCGTTAGTTGTAAATCTTAATTCTTTTTAACAAAACACCTTGCATAATTTAACAAGTAACAAAACAATAAACTACACAATGCAGCAGGCCGTGCAATAAACAATACATAAATGGAATTTTTAAATTAGTGTATAATGGGTGGCCTATATTCCAATGATAAAGTGTTGCACTATAAATGGACTTCACTGTATATAGCTGAATGAGCATCTGTCATTGATGAAAACAGCGCTGTAGTTCAAGTTTGCTTCAAATCTTAAAAAATAAAAAGAAGTCGCATGACTCAAGAGTAGGGAAATATATGGTGTCTTAAAACTTTAAGTTTTTGTAGGCCAAAAGCTGCTTCACATACAACACATTATGAACAGATGCATTGTCGTGATGCAAAATCCAGCCATTTGTCCACAACGCAGGTTTCTTCCTTCAGAAGCGTGCCTTGATTTACTTAAAATTTCTAAGTAATAGTCTAATAGATTAACTGCCTTGCTTTTAGGATGTCACTCAGCTAACAGAACTTCCTTAACATCGAAAAAAAAATAAGCGATTAGTGTCGATGTTTAGTTTTAGGATACTATTAGAAGATTCAAATTTTATACCATGTAATAACGGGATTGAAAGCACTTGAGCTTAGTTTAAAGTTGCCTAAACTGTCAGCAGAATTTTTTATTTGAGACTCTTGAACCAGTGTGGGATTCTTGGGAACAGTTCTAGCACAATATTCCCTATTATTCAATATGACATTTAGATGTTAGGGTTAAAGAACATAAAGATTTGAATCTTGTTTCGATCCCAAGGAACATCACTAGTTGCAGTTCTCGCCCCGATTTTTCGGACAAGATCCAAATGAGAGTCATGCTGTTCACCAATCCTCGCTCTTGTCCAGGCGTTCAAATTGCGGGAAGTCAATACTACTTTTCGTCGGAAATTGCCTACTAAACGCTGGCTCGAGTTCACCTTGCATTTACACATAAAGCGTAATTATACACGAACGGTACTACAAAATTAACATCTCAAGGTCAAAAATCTATGCTGTGTGAAACACTGCACCGTATCGATGCACGTGGCACGAGGATCAGATCGCCTTCCACGCTCATAGGACGATCTTTTGTTGGCCGTTTGAGCATCCATCTCGAGTTTCGAAACGGCATTCTTGCCTTTATAATCAAGGAAAAATTAGAGAGTGACAGCTAATTCTTTGATGTAATCGAGGAGAGCGACCGGAATGCCTTTACAGTACAATGGCGCTTTCGAAATTTCCACCCACGCAAAGCTCGCCGCATTGGAAATTTCGTGGACGAAATTGGGGCAGGCACTTTTTAAACTAGGCTGCAGCCAATGAAATTCACTCGTTTCTCAGTTGGAGAAAACTTGCAATTCACAGTATTCCATGCAAATGTGTTTAAACAATTCAAATTTTATGACGCGGTGTCCTTAGGATCGACAAAAATAATTGCCCATTATTAAAATTAATCAAGTCTTACGCGTACTCCGCAATTAGATCTATTTAATTAGGCATAGATTTCTGCAATTTGTATGCAAGACGCAATAATTTTTAATTAGCCTTTTACACGAATATTCGCAATAGTTTTGTGCGGCAAAATGCAAACAGGTTTAGCTCGCTGCATTAAGGTGATTGTCAAGTGTATTAAATAATTATTAACATTTAGTATTTCAATGACAAAACCTTAGAATTGATTTGCATTCTATTAAATTAATTTCGCGTTAATGTCGGCTATAAATACATTTTGTATGGAAATGGAAGTGTGTGTTGCATGCACGAGTTTTTATTTCACGTCAGCGATTTCTAATTAGAGAATTTATTCAAATATTAAGAAATTCTGGTTTTAAGTATATTCCAAAACGCAAGTCGATTGTTTAAAAGCAGGGTCGTTAAGTTTCAGTTTTACTTCATCAACAAGTAAATGAATCAGCTACAATGACTTTTTTATATTTAATAGCAAGCTTCATTCAGTGATTAAATTCCTTGCGAAACGAAAAGAACATGTGGAAATCTTTGATGAATTGCAAGTAGTTATAAGGATACTTGCCTTGGTAAAGCGCCAGCAACACTTATTTAAAGGGAGAGAACCGTCAGAAGTGAACGAGCAATTGTCTTTTAAAAGTTTAGCTTTTTATTATTGTAAGAGCGGCCTATGTCATGTCTCAGCGACGTCATAATTTTTCAAAGAATTTCGACAACTGGGGCTGCTTCATTTTATATCAGCCAGGCTGTGAATAACCTGCCAAATTCCGAATAAATACCAAGATGAGCAGCACTGCATAGAAAGGGTTTTTGGCCTAAGAAACAATATTAGTACTTCATCGACAGTGGCATCCGCAATTACTCTGGTTGTTCGTGTAATATTTTTGTACTTAGACAACTGTTATGAAAGATAGTAAACAGGCGACAGATTTAGTCAAATAACGCCTATTAAATACTCTAAGATCTATAGATATATTTCTCGTGAAAGGGAGAAACACTAATTATTGGATGCATATTTTAACACATTACTTTTGAAACGTGTTCAAAGTTAACGTTTCGATATGTTAATTTAAAAGTCGTTTTCGGTTTTCTGGAATCGGCCACTCTTTACTTAATCTCTACTGTTCGATATAATTACATAATTTGATAGAGTACAGCAAGCACTATCCAACAACGCAAGTCATTTGTTATGAAAACTGACAGTTATGAATTTATCAGTTTTATCGAATACGACAAGAATGTACTGTCGAATTTGTGTTTCGCTCACCTAGCAACCAGAACATTATGTTTATTGAAATTGGTGCTAAAAAATCTCATTTTTCTAATGCATTTGTATCGTAATAAATAGTTATTTAGACCACAAGCGTTAGAAGTGCAACTTTTTTTCACAAGTGTGGAAAATAAGCACGCTAACACGAGTTGTCTATAAGATTTTTTTGAATTTCATTAATTATTCAAATCAAAGCCTATTTTGTATAGAATTTTATTTACCTTCATTTTAGTCAAGTGCGTTGGTCAGTTCTGGTAACTAAGGAAACGTCTATTTAAAATCGTTCATTCCTAAAATAAAAGCAGTGTCACTTTTTTCACTGAGTGAAAAAAGTGGCACTTCACACACCGAAATTAATTTTAAAAAGCCTACTTTTTTAAATGAAATTAAAAAATATATTTTCAGAAAATGTAACAACAAACGATCTGAACATAACAACAATTCAAAACAATTATAATTTTCACTTGAAATGTTATAAACAATATTTTAAAATCAAAACGATCAAACACACAAAATAATAATAAAGAATGGAACTTCGACAATTTTATTCTGTTCTCCAGCCCCCTTCTAAATATTTGTTATACCATATCCATTAAAAATTATAAACGTTTTGAACTTTTGTTAATGTTCACATCGTTTGCTATTATATTTTCATGTCTGTGTTTTCTTACGTTGCGTTGGACGCAAAAAATGGGGTTTTCTAGCACTAACTTCAATAAACGTAGTATTCTGGTTCGTAGATTCGACAGTACGTATCCGATAATAAGTTAACTTTGAAGTATTTCATTTTCCATAATATGCAAAGTGCAAAATAGTAAGGAAAAAAATTGAAAAAACAGTAAATTTGTTTCTTCGAAGTAAGTGGCTGTGACTTTGTATTTTACACCCTCTTTCAACTTTAATGGCTTCTCTTCTCTCATTTTTTTGTATTTTGCAAAATAAGGGTACTTCATTCTTGACTCATTTTTCATATTTTCGAATCTCCCCCGTATGTGGTAAGTACATTTTGAATTTGAGAATATGTGTCTATATTTATGCCGCCCACTGTATAAGACAGTTGGCATTAACATGAGGTTTTGAAGAAGCAAATCGTACTTTTTGCAGCCTCGATTTAAATTGCTGCCGACACAGCACACGTTCTTAATGGCTGTGGTTGACGTTTTTAAAGCTTGCAAATATTGTTTCTGAAATACGGTTAATGTATTCTATACTAAATTTCAAATAAGCATGAAGTAGTTGGAATTAAATAGTAATCATAACTATGGCAATGACTGAGCGAAACAAAGTCACCATGACAACCATCATAAAATATTTTTTCAAAATTGTCAATTTGACATTCGGTATGAATCCTAAAAATATAAAAACAAAACTGATAAATACTGGGTAAAGGAAGCTAGTCTACAACTTTTATTGGAATTATATAAGACGAAATTATTGTAAAACAGTCAAGCAAACTTATATTCTTCTAGTGTAAAACTGAGTTTGAGTTCAGAGCGCCATCTACTGCATTCTTATTTGAAATTTGGTATAGTCAAAGATCATGTTATATTCATTTTTTTATACACTTTCGAACGTGCGCTGCTGATCTTAGACCGATGAAATGTGTGATTTTGCGTTGAACGGGAGGTAGGCGACCCCTTTCTGCAGTAAAGACAGAAAGTACCGTACAGTACCGTATAGGCAGAAGTAACATTTGTTACAGCACGAAATGGTTTTTACGACAGGTTGTCAGTTTGTTACATTACAAAACGGCTTTTACGACAAGACGCCAGCTTGTTACCGGCGGAACTCGTCGTCACGACACTGACACGACACAACATCGGGAAATTTTCGGATCGATTGCCCCAATCCCGTTACGATGGTCTGTAACAAAGGTTGCCGGCTATAGCACTCGGTGGAGAAGGGGGGTTCTTTACGACCTTAAATTAGGGCTACGATCCGGTAAACGAAATCAAGATATTATTTGCCACTTTACTGTCGGGAAAAATACTACAGGTGGGCTTGTTATGAAAGTGGAACCAACGAACCCAACTTTTCGGACTTTTCGTCCTGGGCAATGCTTGAGCGGCGAACAGCTCCTACAGCTGTCTGAATCCCGGTACGGAGGAAAATACACAGAATACACATGCCAACATCATAAATCTACTAAAGAAAAGCACAACTAAATAAAAATAAAAGTAGCAAAATATGTGTTTGATAATGAACATTAAATAGATTACCCGTTACAGGTAAAAATACTCGAAAAAAGATTAGTGAGATAATAGGCAACGTTTAAACTAAACACAAGAGCTAAACTTGACAGCAAACGATGTAACTATATCCAAAACGGTAACAACTTTAAATTTACACAAAGAAACTACTTCTCAACAATAAATCTTGACAATAAACAACCAAATATGACACAATGACGATAATTACTTGAATCTCATCACGTAAAACTACATACAAACATTAAAACTTGACGGTAAATACTCAAAATGACTTAAAGGCGGTAATTTCTATTCAATATATTAACATTAAATGAACGCCAACGCTGCGTAACATGGTGACACTTCGACAATCACTTCACTGTATATTTACGACCGTTAAAATTACTGGAAGCTGTCACAATACCTTTTGAAGGTATTCAGCTGCTCTGATGACGTTCAACCAAACTGCGGGTCGCGTCCAAGCAATTGCCTTCGAAATACCAGAAGAACGACGGGAAACTGCATAGGGCGATAGGCCAAGCGGGTATGAACGGCATTATAATCCCCACGAAGGGTAAAAATGAAGCACGTACGATAGGCAGATTACAGCTAAAGTTTAGCACAAACGAGGTTACCATTTATAATCTGATTCAAGCTTTGAATTGGAGATACCTGCTCCACGACGCTGGGATTTCTTAGCTAAACAATTACCAACACGCCACTCAAACGACACAGGGCTTGACCGACAGCAACTATATGGCTTCAATACTTCACAATTTTGACTTACGCGGCGAGGCTAACGCCCCACCGCGGAACCAAAAACCAGCACTTGTCGACTGTCCAAGTGCAAGCTGAAGATTGAATGATCCAGCTTAAATCTTAAAGCCAAATTAAGACGCTCAATTGCCACTTAATTTGGAACTCTCTTTATCTTATGGAAGCATGCGAATGACGTCGAGTTGTCCAACATATTTTCGCCACCGGCAAGCAAAGAGCCCCCTCTCCGACGTCGAGAAACCATTAAAAATACGATAGGGCAAATCACGTCATCCAGACGGGGAAACAAAGCTAAATTTAGAACGACAATCATATGTTGAATAAAATGCTGCCCAATGCCTTATGGAACAAAGGGAACCGAGAAACGTTACTGTATGTAATAAACGAAATTATGTTGTAAACCCCAACTAAACTTTCAATTTGCGCGTAAATGAACCGGGAAGGCACCAGAATCTAGGCTACAAATGGGGAAACGACGGAAAAGCTTTAAATGCTCAAATTGTCCTTACACATTACGGTTGTAAAGTTTTTGCAGGTCTTAAGCACTTGGAGTTCCGCTTTCGTTACTTGAATTATCTTCGAACTCTATAAATGAATTTCCATTGGATTAGCATCGTTCATTGGCCAGAATCCTTTCGCTGGCTTTGGCTTCTTCGCTGGCTGATTTCCGACGTTTGGCCAAGCTTTTAGAGACCAAGAGAGTGCGTCCACTGTCAAACTCCTTGGATCATTCAGACTATCTCTCAGGTTATCTTCCCTGAGCTAGCGTTCCGAACACCGCCACCAATTGCCTTACCTTCAGAATTCGGTATCGTTAAATTACTGTATTAAGCTATAATCACCATTTACTTGTGTGTAATCCCTGCATCTACATCATCGTTCATATTAGAATATGTACGACGCTTTTGTTACAGATGTCATTTATATTACTCGTATGTATGTTTTCACTAGCGTTTGCTTAACGAGCATACGTTTTGAGCTTTTCCCCGTCATAGGGTCTAATGCCATTTGGGTACGCAGTTGGATTGCCGCGCCGCCAGTCTATCAAAAGTACTTTCCCCTAGAATGTACTGCCGTGACGCCACTACGTAAGGCCTTCCTCGCAATATAACAAGTTTGCGGACCCGTTCAAGGCTACCTGCTGGGATCTGTTCCTTTATTATGATATCCATTTACATTTTGTGCATTTTTCTTGTAAAATAAATATACAGTTGCTTGAAATAAGCACCAAGCAGATGAAGGTAAAGTAAATTGGTTTAGCGAATAGCAACTCCAAATTTACACGACGACTTGGGACGACTTTTCATGAATTAGACTCAGTGGCGCCTAACAAATCTTTGACATCTCTACCGAATTGACTTTTATACGAAAGCACCTGCACTTTGAGAGCAATGGTGTTTCAATTTCCGACGGTAGTAAGCCGCTCGGATCCTTTATTTTGTTACGTATCGTACTAATTGAATTTTTGAGTGCAATAATTTCCAGAATGAGATGTGGAAAGTTTGTTTCGTCCATTTCTTCTTTTTAATTTAGGACTCCTGTTTTTATTGTTGCTTCTTAGAAGTCTTATGATCTGGATGCTCAGCTTTCATGTCAACTCTTCTATGGTCTTCCAGGTGGTGGTTTTGTGTTTGGATTTTGGGCCATTACCCTCTTCGTGAGCCTGTCATTTCTTATTCTGTTGCGTATTGTGTGTCCTCGAAGGGTTTTTATCATACATACCTAGAATTCTGATGTACTCGTTTCGCCACACTATTTGGCTTAGGCAGCTTGATACTTTTTTGGGTTTAGATACCTATGTGGGACAACTTTATTGGTATTTCTGGATACGATGGCGACTAGGTAATATAATTTTCCGACTTTGTCGAAAATAGTGTCTTCTACTAATTTGCACTTAGTTATGTCCTTAGGAGCTACTATGTTTTTAAGCGGAATTTTCATGTTGAATGTTGTCTTTGCTTTCAGCATTGAGAACCTCATCTGCATAACATTATTATTTTGTCGTTCCCAATTCCGTAACCAACGTTTATTTCTTTCACACGAGTTATTATATGGCCCATATTAAGTTAAATAACATCGGAGTCGAGCTGTCTCCGTGTCTGATGCCTATGGGAAACAGGTACTTTTTCTGTTATTAGGTTTATGTCCTTATTTTCATTCCGTTGTTATTGCTGTTTAGTTACTTGATAATTTTGTTAAATTTCTGGCAATTCCTTTTTACTATGTCCATAAGTCAACCTCTGGCCAAGGCAAATATAAAGGCGACATTTCAGAGAAAAAGTGATTTGTTTTATTCGTTGGCCTTTTTCACCAATTATGGGACATTACAAATATTGCGTCCATAATGAATAAAACTTTTTTCTTCTTTATTTGCTTCTATTTGGCCGGAAACTACCGTCAGGTGTGACTCTGTATCCTCCTGTAGTGTGTACGATCATGTTTTGAAGCCTTTTTGAAAATCGGGGTAGTGATAATACTACACCACATATGCAGATCTATTACCTTGCAATTTTCTGTTTCTGTTTAATGTTTCTGATGTCGCTTATGGTAATGCTGACATCACTAATCGTATACATATTCTTGGTTGTCCTCTAGGTTTTCTTTGAATGTAGCTGCACCTACCTCGTGTAGTTGTCTGGAGTGCATCACCCATTCCTCTTTCGACATTGTCTTCATATCTATATATTCTTTTAGGGGATTTCTTGTTACGTATCGTGCTCCACACTCTTTTCTGACTGCCATACAAACATCATTTAAAATTTCATCCAGTATTCCTACTTAAATGCTGCTTATTTACTCGTATTCCTTATATTCTCGTGGTTTTTGTGTTGAAGGTATCGATTCCTTTTGTTGTTTGCTAATACGAGTACATTAACCTCTTCTTTTATTGTTCCTACTTCTTCTTTCGCACTTTTTAGGAGGGTATTGTTTAGCTCTTCCCGAGCTCGTTCGGGTTTTTCATCTTCGGATGTTGGATTGAAATTTATATTATCAGTGAATCGTGTTGTCTGAGAAAGATGCAATGTTTGATCGAAAATTACACAATGTCAAGTTATGGTCGGATTGGACATTCGCTAAATTAATCTGGCTGAGTTGGATGTTGGGGTCGCTGTAGTATAGTCCAAGAGATTCTTGATATCTTCAATTTACATTTGCATTGCTATTTTCTTGTAAAGTACCTAAGTGTTATTAATTTTAAGTTCATTTTGGACATATGTTGTTATTATTATTGTTTCCATTATTATTTAGTATCTCTTCATTGAACTGATGTATGACTCTAGGTATAATTTCATTCCCGTTGCGTGAATTTAAATCTCCCCTAACAAAAACTTTTCGTTGACGGTAACCTTGTTAACAACAACATCAAGCTGATTGAAGAACAATATTATTTCTTCCTAGGCTTTGCAAATGTCTGGTACATAACATTTAAAAAAATAGATTATTGTGTTGCTTGCTGATACCTATCTTCACTGTAAATAAATATGCAATGTTTATATTTTGCGGTTTCCTTTTTGCGACATACAACATTGGTCAATATGGTGTGCATTCATCTCTATGATAGCATATATAGTACGTTTTTTTCCTATAAAAATGTTCAAGGTCAAGATAGAATTGGCAAAACTGCTTTATTTAAATTATTAGAAAATTTATTTTCGTCAGGTTTTTCTGTAAACGACTTTTGTCACTTTGACGTTTAAAATTAAATTGTCAGTTTTTCTTTTTTGAAACTGAATACGCGTAAAAACGGAATCTTTTAAAATTAAATGTAGTGAAGTGTGCAGAGGAACTGTTGGATCTGCATCTTAACACACCAGAAGAAGACGTTTGCGAAAGATTAGCAAGAGCTTTTGATGTACATAGAACTTTAATGCCAGATTTTTAATTTCCCACCATTTTTTAGTTCTATAAAGTTACTAAAACAAATTTTGCCAACATATATTTTTTAAAGAAATCCAAGTTATGTCAACATAAACCCTAAATTCTTTGACCTTGAAAATTTTTATAGGAAAAAAACGTACTTTACATGTCCATGATGAAATACTTATTTCAGCAGCCGCCAAGTCGCACTGTTGTCGCTTTCCAGTTTCGTTTTATTCTATATTTCGCCGGGTCGTTGTTCCGTTTCCTATTACGATAAGTATGATAAGATAATCTAACCATTTTGTCATTTTTCCATTTTACAAATAAATACAAACAAATACAATTCCACCATGTTTAGAAAGTTTAATAAAAACAATTAAATTTGAAACTTGTTTCTATGTATGTATGTATTATCTGTAACCTCATTTACCTTGAGCTGTAGAAACTGGTGCTTGGTACGCTAGCATCTGGAGGTACAATGCTCAACTCGCCCCGGATTCGGGATACAGAGTTGGAGCGCTCCTTTTGTGCTTGCGCAGCAACCATTGTGTACGGTGTGTGTCTTAGTGATGTGTTTACCTTGTTATTCTATCTCTTAGGTCCGTGCTTCTGTCCTTCCAGTCACGCCACATAAAATATAACTTTTGCTCCTAATAACATAATATACTATTTCTCGATTCCGTCTGTTTTTTTGTCCGTCCGTCCATCTTTCTGCCTGTTGGCGGTATAGCTCAAAAACTTTGTTGGAGGAAGACGATATTTTTGATGAAGGTACTGTTGTGTTGTACCCCACATATACTGGGTGAACACCCTGCATCGTACACCACGTCCTTTATAGGCCAGTCGTAAGCGAATATTATACGTGCGCCTTGGTAGTCCAGAGGTTAAACCATCTGAATATCGGTCGGTTCCGTCTGGAAGCGATCGTTTTTATACCACCGCGTGTTTTCTATTTGCACATTACTACGGCTCTGGACACACGGGGATTCTGTATGCGAGATACAGTATGCGGGATACAGAATCGTCAGACGCGGCGACTGTATCTGAGAAGCGGGCCTTCAGTCATTTACGAGAACAGTCCAGTGCAGTGCCGTTATGGACCTAGCATTGCTGTTCTGTGTTTTTGTCGAATTAGTCTGGATGTGCTGTATTCAAACACAAGGATTGGGCTCTACTATGCTAATAAATTTTTTATTGTCAAATAATGTACGCTCTATGATCGTTGTATATAGTAAGGAACGCACTGCTTATTCGATTTAAATAGAAGTTGAAGAAAATCTGCTACGCCTATGATATGATATCATGTGTTCAGGCTCGCAAAAGTAGGCGTGTCTGAAAGGCTCCATATGCTCCAATGGTAAATCGGTGTTCGAGATACAGAATTTGTCGCCGGCGGCCGGAAAGGACAGATAACGAAATTCTGCAGCCCGATACTGTATGCGTCGCTGAATGCCGTGTGAACAGCTCCATTTGAAAGCGTGTATTTTCTGTATTTGAGATTCCGGTATCTCACATACAGAATCCCCGTGTGTCCAGGGCCTTAGTGTTTCGTTTTACTGTTTCAGTATTATTAGGAATGCTATATCTATTTTGCCACAACACTTGCAAAGGAAATTTCGTGTAAACTCCTTTACAGAGAAATTTTAAAATATACTAAAAAAATTTCCTACGACACTCGTTCAGAGAATATGTATTCATCTTGTTTCAGTTCAATGAATTAATTATGATAATAACTACTCTTTCCTACTACGATTTATTGGACGAATTCCATTTGGCCTTCTTTTCAATTCTGAATTGACACTATCGAGAAGAACAAATTCTTCATCAGATGATAAACTAAACATGTTCACTGTGAGACTTATCCACACATTATAACTAGCAGGTTTTTCGGCTTTCGTCTGCGGTCTTTATGTACATCCAAACGCCTACTTTTGGCACCTATCAGCGCTGGATATCGGAAAGCGGGCAACCCGCTTTCTTTCTGAACGTACCCTAAGCAAGGATAGGTCACAAATATTTACTATTCCACATTATGTCGATCAGCGCGCCAGAGATTCTTGTGGCTATGCATATTTGCCGTTTAGTTTCAGCAATTTTATTAGTGGTGACATTAGTTCTCAGTATGTGAACTTCATGACCTGTTCGATTGTTCCGCGTACTCTGCATTTTTTACTAATACAGGCGTTTACTTTGTCAATATCTACATAGTTTAAATTATTGGCAATTAGGATTAAATTCTAGTTTTTTAGGTCCCCGAAAGATGCATGTTAACTACTTTTGATGCATCCAACATAATTTCATTAGTATCTTTTATAATATCGCTCATTATAAATTAAAGCACGTCACTTAGTAAATAATTATTTATTATTATATAATAAGTGTTGAAGTTGCATGTTGTCAAGTGCTCTGCTCATTCTAAATCATAAATATCACGTGTTGCAAATGTTGATTCCTCTGTTAATTTTCTGAGAGCCATTTCTTTAATATAGAGCTTATTTATTACTATCCACTTATTGTTACATTTATGAGCAGGTGAGCATCTATTCCACAGATTTATTAAATTGTCTTTTCAAAGCTTTTTTCCACATTTATAATTTCGCTAGTGCTGTGATCGTAGTTCATATCTCGCAATAGTGAGTGATTCCTATTATACCACCTTATGCATTTTCTTCTTTAGGGCTATTAAAAGTGTAGAATGTTTAAAACAACACTAAAAAATGTGTATGAAATGAAAATCAGCGTAGATTAGAAGAGTGCGTAAATTATACCCAATTATCCCATATACCATATTCCACAAATAACACATTACAGTGCCATAAAGCTTAGTTTTGTACCCGTATTTAATAAATTGTTTCACCGTTTTAAAACTGTCCGATGCATATCTAACAAACGACTTGCGTGATTGGACCGTGCATCATTTAGGTTGAAGAACTCAACGTTTCACCTACTTTTGTATTGGGGCCTTATCAGGAGGAAAAGTAAAAGAGCACGGTAACTCAACGTGTAAACTACGCCAGAGGCCAAAATCTTTTTCCCCCTTCCCTTGCAAAAGAGAGACCTCTTTCCAAAAGCAGTCAATCTGGCACACCGTTAACGGCGCACTGGGTGATGTGGTTAGCATCACGCCTTCGACGACTGTCTTACTTGTCCTACTCCACAACTCTGGTTTCGGTACCCAATTTTGAAAGCGACTGTGTGGGCTGCCCTCCAATTGGCAGATGTGGGGTGGAAACATTACTTAATTTTCAAAAATATTAGTTTTTGGACAATTTTGAAAAACGCCATTTTCTAAGTAAAAATAACTTGGTATATATGGAAGGGGCTAAATAGGTTTTCAGGCAAGCACAAATTATTGTCGTAAAAAGTTTTTTTTTTAATCAAAAAGGAAAATGTTTTCCATTTGATACCGACTTTTTGGCGGTCACTGTATATACAGCGTGTTCCACGATTGAGTTTAACTTACGTATAACAGCCCAAAAAAAATTTAATTGTATATTCATAAATGGGAGATCGTTTCTGTTTGTCCTGAAACTTATTTTTCCCATAATTTCATATAGTACAGTATGGTGTAAATGAAAGGAATAAATGCATTATTTTCAAAATCGGTGACTCTACAGAAAAATCCTGGAACCCGTCGATTTTTATTCCTAAATGTACGATCCGTCAGATTTTTTTTATTCGTGACGTCATCTGTGAGCGTGATAACAGCATTGATGATTTTTGAAAATAGAAATGTGGGTCATGCGATACCTCCTTCAAAAGGACTTTTAATTATCTATCCAACTATATCGACAGGTTTAAGTAATTTTGTTTTGTATACTGTCAAACATTTTTATTATTTCAATATTCCTATTTATTAAATACATCAAAATTTAAAGCAAATACTCAAATTGACGACCCTCAGCTATGATACAGTGAGAAAGACGAGCAGTAAAATTTTCTCGAACTTTTTCTATAACTTCCGAAGTTATTTGTGCCATCTCGATGCGTACCGTAAAACGGGGCAACTTCGTCAGTTTTTGTACATTTTCCGCGCTGTAACCATATAGGATTTTTTAGGATAACAAAATGAAATGATACCTAGCAGTTAGAGATGGACAATTATTATCCGTCCTTTGGTTTTTATAAATAACGTTTATACGTCCAATAAATCGCTAAACAATTCCTGACGAAGTTGTACAGATTTTTGGACAACTTCGTCACCTAACCCAAATTCGTCTATAAACGAAGTTGTACGTTTCTAGGGACAACTTCGTTATGGTAGCTAATTAATTTTGGTAACTTTATTATGGTACATAAATAATTGCATCATTTTAAAACAAATTTAAGGTTCTATTAGGGCACAAAATGACTTTGGCTTAAATTGTTTCTCTCCATGAAACCCACCATGAAGTCTTCACCAAGAAGGTTGTCTCGAAAAATCACTGCTTTACGTCCTTTTTTATCGAGATAGCCTTTGATAATCAGTCTTATTTCTAACTTTGTTAATGAATAAGATCAAGCTGAAAGTTGATTTATGGCACCAACAATTTTCGACCCTCCAAGGTCGTTAAGGCTTTTGGGTGGCCTACTGATTTAATGTGTCTACCATGCCTCTTGTCTTGAAGTGTTGTTCGCAGTATTCCATGTTTTTTGCTGGCAGCCGACACCGAGAGGCTATTTCCAATATCCTTCAGTGCGTGTTCAACTAACTGGGGATCCAACCATAATTAAGAGACCTTTCAAAAAAAGGTATAGCATGATCCACATTTCTATAAAAAAAAATCATGGATGACGTCACCACGCTCACACAGATGACGTCACGAATAAAAAGAAAATCTGACGGAACGGGCGTTTAAATATAAAAATCGATGGGTTTCAGATTTTTTCTGTAAAATTACCGATTTACGAAATAATGAATTAATTCCTTTCATTTGCACCATACTGTATTATACAGTGACCGAAGAAAAGTCGGCATAATATGGAAAACATTTTAATTTTTGATTTTTCGAAAAAACTTTTTACGTCAATAATTTGTGCTTGTCTAAAAACCTATTTAGCCCTTATCCGAGTAATTTTGTCATATTTAGAAAATGGAATTTTCCGAAATTGTTAAAATCCAAAAAGTGCTATTCTTCGGAAATTAAGTAAGATTTCAATAAGAGTTTTTAGAGTGTGTTATTTTTAGCGGGTCTAGACCACAACGGCCACAAGTAATTTTGCATGGTCAACCTTGGACGTATCGGCCACAGGGTTAGCTGGACACAACGGCCACTCTGGACACTACGGCCACATTTTAGACGTGGACACAATGGCCACATTGGACCTGTCGACCACTGGACACAACGGCTACACAGAATTTTTGTATGCCTATATCGGCCACACTGGACACGTCGCACACGTAGCAGACCTGGACACATCGGTCACCGTGGACACATCGGCCACATATAAGAGAGGGATAAATGCAAGGTTTGCCCGCTGACATAGCTATACATAAGTGACCGTGTGCACCTCCCTAGAATTTAAGATACTAAAAATTTGTTAACATTAACATTTCTTTTTGGTATTTAACAGTATCGATATAAATCCTTGCAAGGCTGGAAACCCTTGAACGAATAACGAGAAAGACAGCACTACGGATTTGAAATGTACGGAAGAGACATGCATACGCGCTACAGAGAGCCTGGGGCTTTTTAGCGACAAAAATTGATAAATTCGCTAATTTCGAATCAGCCGTGCGTTTGAGGTATAGAAATAGCCTATACCATTATATAGGGAATCAAATTGTGCATACAAAAATATAATAATATACAGGGTATTTCAGTTAAAATAAAAAAGTTTGCTATTCTACTATGTAAACCAAGCACCCTGTATAAGTAATTTAAGTTTAGAACAATGCAGAGATATTTACTGGACAACTTTTATATTTAAACTATTTTCATATTTTGACTAATAAAAGATCTATAGGAGCTTAAATTTCCGATTTTCAAAACCTCATAGTGGGCAGCACAGTGAAATTCTAGCGTTCATAAAAATAAACAAAATGTAGCTAATACTAAGCTGTAAAAAGTGTAAAAAATTTAAACAACATCGTGTAGGCAGTTTTTACTTCCTTTTACGATAAAGGAAGTATTGGGTTCACCCCAAAAATTCGAAATTGAGTTTTCAACAGATCTTCACGTTTTCGAGTTCCTTGAACTCAAAAAACATGTTTCTGTTCATTGGTCTGTCTGTTTGTCTGTGTGTGTGTGTGTGTCTGTCTGCCTGTGAACAGAATATCTCAAAAACGAAAAGAGGTATGGCGTTGAAACTTCATATATAAGTTTTGTGTATTATCTAGATGCGACAGCAAGCTTTCGAAGAAAACCACATAACCGGAAGTAGGTGTTTACTCTAACGATTTTTTTCAAACTTCACATTTTTATTACATTTTTAATGTGTATTGATGTGAGATAGGTGATTTTCCAGCTGAATACTTCTAAAATGGGTTTCTTTTGTTTTTTTTTCTATTTTTTTATTAACTCCTATTTAAATAGGACACCCGGTATACTATTATATTTTTGAATTCAGCTTAAAATGTTAGAGGAAATTTGTCTCTTTAACTGACGCTCTATTTTGTACCGTTTCAGTAGAATTTGTAATTTTTGCAATTTTTTTACAAATGCTTAAAAATTAAAAATCAAATTTTTGGTTAATTATAAGATCACTGTAAAAGAAAGTTGTGTGAGTGTATCACACCAGATTTTTTGTAATAATTTTTAAAAAATTTCAAAAATTTTGAAAAAGCGCCATTCGGATCGCTTTTAGATTTTCGAAATTAAATTTCTTTTATGGTATAGTACCGTGAAAGGACTTTTAAACAAATTGTCGTTAAACCTGATCAGATAACTCGTTTTTGACTTATGAGGCGTTAAAGTCAAAATTTTGAAAGATTGATAGCGGCCGCCATTTTGAAGTTAGAGGGTCCGGGAAAAACGTTAAAATCAAAGTTTTGGCTAATTATAACATCACTGTAAAAGGAAGTTGTGTGCGTGTATCACACCAGATGATTTTTTATTTACAATATATGACAGAAAAAAATTATATGCGCATCCACTAGGGAATTAAATTGTGCATCCAAAGATATAATAATATACAGGGTATTTCATTTAAAATAAGAAAGTTGACTATCCTACTATAAAAATCAAACACCTTGTACGTATAAGTTATTTAAATTTAGAACAATGCAGAGTTGTATACTGAACAACTTTGACATTTCAACCATTTTCATATTTTGAGTAATAAAAGATCTATAAGAGCTTCAATTTCCAATTTTCAAAACCTCGCAGAGGGCGCCACAGTGAAATTCCGATATTTATCAAAAAAATAAAATGTAGCTAATACCATGCTGTATAAGTGTAGACAATTTAAAAAAAATAGTGTGGTCAGTTTTTTTGTAATAATTTTTAAAAAAATTCAAAATTTTTGAAATAGCGTCGTGGCGGTCTTTAAATTTTCAAAATAAATTTTCTTGTTAATGTTAACAAATTTTTAGTATCTTAAACTCTAGGGAGGTGAACACTAAGGTGGTTCTAATTTTTCAATCTCGGAATTTTGTTAGTCGCACCCCCTAAATTCGTTCCAATGCCGAAAAAACTAACCCATACAAATTTTGAGTCCAATCGAACAATATTAACACGTGCCACCTAGCCTCAAAAGTTTTCGATTTACAGATTTTAATTGAATACACTCGTTTTCAATTAATAGGTATCTGAGAAACCGGTTGTTGAAATTTTGATAATAACATAAATAAAAGGAAATTGAATTTTCTCAATTTTAGTTCTATGCAATTTCTCCGCAAATCCACTGGATGTTAAAAAAAATGCGTAAAGTATTAGAAAAACGTAAAAATTGGAGTTTTTTTTCAATTTTTAATTTGAAAACGTAGGAGTATTACAATGTTGAAGTAAATTGCAAACCTTTATTCAGTTTTAGACTAATTTTGATAAAACAAGTAAATAGATCTTGTGATATATAAATGTTTGAAATTCAGTAATAACAATATTTTACCTACTTTAAGTATATTGAAATATTTTTAGAATCGGTTATTTAAAAAAACAGACACGAACTGTCGAACACAGTTTTTTTGTCAATACAAACCAGATGTTTAGAGAGAGGGTATACCATCAGGGGTGGTTTGGTGCAGCGGCGTCGCTAGCATGTCATTTATTTTTCGGACCATTCAACCAGAAGAGCGTCCGAAAAACAAATGATATGCTAGCGACGCCACTGGTTTCCTGGACTCTGGAATCCTTGTTCAGTTACTCTATTTTTACTGCGTATCTTTTTAATAGGAAATGATGCACATCAAATTATTGGTAGTAGGTTGCCCTCAAACAAACAAGTCTTACAAGTCCTTTTTTTTTAGTTGAATTGAATTTACGTGA
This sequence comes from Agriotes lineatus, assembly GCA_940337035.1. NCBI lineage: Eukaryota > Metazoa > Arthropoda > Insecta > Coleoptera > Elateridae > Agriotes > Agriotes lineatus. The sequence goes on along the minus strand of CALNHX010001206.1, from coordinate 193,489 downwards.
AAGTGCAACATTAATTATTCAAAAAGTAGTTGTGTTTTATCAAAAACCGTGGTTTCCAACTAAGGAAAAACATCATTCTGTACAAAATCTGGAATCATTATACTGTGAATGGAGGAATCTGCAAAAACGAGGAAATAAAAGAACGGAAACTCAAAAAAGGAAGAAACAACAATTTGTTGAAAAATTAGACGACCTGTTCGATATCGCACCACGCGAACGCTATAGAATTAATAGATGTAGAAGAAGATAAACAGTTTTTGCTTCTTCAAAAGCAAAAAGGGCGACCAGGTTGTAGGCTTGGTGTTGATATCAGGTTACATCAGCAAGAGAAGAGAACTGAACAACGACTGGAAAAAGAAGATACAAGGAGAAAACGAACTTACGAAGAGATGGAAAATTTAAGTAAATATGTAATTGTTTACTTAATAATAAAAATTTGGTTACGATATACCTACACAATTTATATACCTTTAAATTTTCATAATACATATACTATATAAGCCACCTCGGTGGTTCAGTAGGCTTATTGTCTGCTTAGCAACCAGGTGGACATGGGTTCAAATCTGGCCGTAGCCGAGAATTTTCTCGGAGCGGCAGGGGATTTGAACTCATTAGTTAAGTTAGATGTAAGTTGTGTGTCTGGTATGTTTGCATGCGGGGGAGCGTAATGTAAGTCGCGTGCAGCGCATTACCTCCGTTGCACTTCCCGCGAGGTATGAATGGTCCTAGACACGAAACGTAAAAGAGGCTATAGATCATGAATAAATATACTATATAATTATCATGCAAACTATCTAAAATAACAAAAAATATAATTGTTTTTTATCGAACAGTGGCTTTTGAAAATAATTATTGCAAAACAACGTATTTTAAACGATTTGTGATTAATGTTTTATGAAATTTATCTATTTCAGTTAAAACTGTTGATCACAGTGTTTTATCTTCAACATCGTCAAGTACAAGTGCTTCTAGTACTTATTGTACTTAATTATAATAATATAAGCTTTATTTCCAAAATAATATTGTACATTAATTAATAACACTATACACACACACATTTGGAAAAGCGAAGTTATTCAGGTGGCTCTTTCTAAAAAAAGAAAAAGTCACTGCTCTACCATACCTCCGCTAAAAAAACTAAACACCAAGTTATATAGATATTGTTATGATACATGAGCCAGTGTAATCAATTTCAATAAAGAAATATTTAAAACGAATAAGTATGGAAGACTGATATAATTAAATCTTGATGGGTGTTAAATTTTAAACGTTATTAATAAATTTAATTGAGACAATGAGAGAGGAGATTTTGATATTAATTGAATATACTAATTTAATAGTTACAGAAAATTTTAATAAAATACAAGCCAAGGTAACGATTCACAAATGTGTTATAATGATAATGTGAATTATTAAGTTGTAATAATAGATAATTTAAAATATGGTAGGGTGCAGTAAGAATTGTATCCAACAAGAACAAGTTTTTGTTTAAGGGTAGTTATATAAATAAATTCGAAGAAAGATGTATAACATATTTTGAAATGTGATTTTGACTAAATAAAAATGGAAATTGGTGCATAATTTGTATAGTTGTTTGGTTTACATACAAATATAAATGCTATAAATAAATCTACAAGGTATTAAAGATGGAGCCTAAATATTAATATTATAAAATACTCACAATCGGTGAAGGGATTGTTAACTGCTGCGAATTACATTAAAGGAACTAGAGAACGACAAAATTGGATATAATTGAATTTATTGACTAACGTGTAGCATAATGACATGTTCATATTTGACATTGGTGGTTGCATCGTAATAAAGTAATTCAACTAGAACGAGATTTGTGATGGTGCTACCAGAATTGGACCACTTCAGAGGAGATTCCAGAGGTCCAAAGGATATCTAAGAAAGAAACAAAATAAGAGCTGTTGCAGTTACAAATCTGAAACTTACCAGGTTTGGTTGGAGTTGAAGCTGACGTTTAATAGAGGGATTGCGGCGAGAATCAGCAGGGTATTGGAGTGGGTTGACAGGTGTAGGCTGTAGGTGTCAAAGGAGGACAACATTGGGATCTTTTGGAAGCAGGAGGCACTGGTGTATGGAATTGTGCGAGTTAAGCTGAATAAGTGACAAGGTTTGTTAGTAATTAATATTAAAACATTTTGAATAAAGATCAATCAGTGAAATACAATACTACAAAGCAATATTTAATTTAATGAATTGATTAATGTAAAAATGCAATTGTGAATACCTGGCTTGATGAGTTTTGAAAATCGGTTTGACAGCAAATGTCATTAACTGTAATATTAAAATTCAATTAATAGAGATCTTGATTTGGCGAACCACCTGAGATAAGAGAACTTGATTTTAAAAAGGAATTATTATTTAATTAGAAAGGGCATTGCATTAATAAAGGGCTAGTTTAAAGTGGTGCATTACATTTAATAAAATATGTGGATAGTCCAATGTGTAGCTTAAATAGACATATTACATAACAATATATATACATGTAGTTGTTGTGGGTTTACAAATATAACAAAACGAAAGCAGAAAATTATAGCTACTGACACTCGCAAATTTGATATATTTAAAAAAAAATTACTTAATGTCTACTTAGAGCTACGCCATTCTTTCATTCGTGATCTACAAACAGATACCGAGACAGTTTTAAAATACTTTGGTACAGAATTATACACTTTGTAAATGTTGTGAGTAAATGACCTTTCAAAAAACATTGTTTTATGAGCTGGTAGTGCAATCAGACCCCTAAATCTTAAGTTCAAATTATGAATATCTGTAGGAAAACGTATTTTTTGAGTAAGATATGGAGGAGAGTCCTTTAGAATCACCCTATGATAAAAAACAGAAGCGTCTTTTTTCCATGTTGAGCCAATTGCTTTCTTTTAATTTTGGTGAGATGTGTTGCCTACGCTTAACACGATATATGAGTCTTAAACAAGAATTTTGGAAAACTTGGATTTTCCGAGCTGTGTTACTGTCAATGCGAGGGCCATAAAGAACATCACAGTAATTAAAATGAAAGAGAACTAATGCCTCACAAAGAACAGTTTTAGTTTCCTTGTTTAATACTCGTCTATGGTTATATAACAACTTCAGGCTTTTCTAATGCAAGAATTGACATGTTCTCGAAATCGAAGATTTTGATCAAAAATCACCCGCAAACTCCTGGCAGTTTCAGAGACAGGCAACGGTACATTATTTATCCGAACAACGAAGTCCTGCAGCAATATGTCTCTTGAAGGTCCAGATCCAAAGTACATAACTACAGATTTAGCTGGATTAACTTGAAGGCAATGTGAAGCTGCAAACTCCATTAGCTTACTCAGATCTTCATTAATTAATGTTGATGCATTTAGACGACCTTTTATATCAAAAGATATGTATATCTGCGTGTCGTCAGCCTACTAATGATAAGAGCAGTGGGATAGCCCGTTACACAAAGTTGATGAATAAATTACATAAAGCAATGGACCCAATATTGATCCCTGAGGCACACATCGAGCAACAGTTTTTTAAATCTCGACTTATTATTTTCTAAAACAACGCATTGCTGACGACCTCGCAGATAACTCTCTATCGGTGAAATGGCCGAATGATTAAACCCGAAGCTATGTAAAATCGCAAGTATCAGAGAGTGGTTGATGGTAACGAAAGCCTTGGAAAAATCAAGCTATACTAATGCAGTCGCTTTTCCTTCATCCCGTATAATATCATCGGACATATTAAGCAGCGCTGTCATGCAACTGTAGTTTGATCTAAATCCCGATTGTAGTGATGGAAAAAGCTGATTATCATTTAAGAAAGCTCTAATTTGATAATCTATAATCTTTTCCAAGACTTTCGATAACACTGGCAAAATACTAATCGGTCTCAAATCTTTAACCTCATTGGGAAAAGTTACTTTAGCTAAAGGCAGTATTCTTGCAATCTTCCACTACTCGGGAAATACACATTCCGAAAGGCAAGTATTAATAATATGAGTAATATATGGAACTATACAGGGACAGCAAAGATTGATCATTAGCAAATTGATATTATCAGACCCAATAGCATTAGATTTAATTGTTCTCACATATTTAATTACATCAGCTTCGGATATTAAAGGAAATTTAAATTTGGAGTAGAAATCAGATCTTACTTGAACATAAAGCTGCAAGACTTCAGGATCTACCTCACCAAACTGCTGCGTAGAATGAATACAAAATTATTAATAATATGAACATCTTTAAGGTGGAATTTTGTTAGCAAGATCCGTACATTGCTTCAAATCCTTCCAGAAATCTTTAAAATTACGTTGGGCAAATGTATGGTTAAGATAAGCTTCCTTTTCATTCTTGATAGATAATGTCACTAAGTTACGCAAAGATTTGTAGTATTCCCAATGAACAGGATTTTTTGTTTTATTAAAGCGTTTTAAAGCTTTATCTCTTATAGTCATCATGAAAATATTATCTGTTAACCAGGGTGCTTTAGGTTTCCGAAAGATTGAAGTCTTTAAAGGAGCTACGATATTAAAAATTGAAAGGGTGCTCTTATATAAAAACTGTACTTTATCATTAACGTCATCAAAAGAAAGTATATTATTCCATGATACTTGTGTTAATAATTGCTGAAAAAGTGTGTGGTTAAAGTTTTAAAATTTCTAAAAGTATGAATAAATGGTAAATTATTAATACTCTCAGTTTGTAAGCAGCAGAAGACGAGTTCATGGTCCGAATACGGATATAAATTTTTGTACCAGAATACAACTATGGCGGAATTAGTGGTGAGTATATAATCAAGTAATGACTGCAGTAGAGAGTGAAATTATGGTGGATTACAAATTAATTGCTTAATACCAAATGACTCAAGCATTGATAAATATTGAGAGGACTCAGTTGAATTAGGCTGTAGGAGATCAATATTAAAATCTCCAACACAAATGATATCATCATGAGTAGCTATTAGGTTACTTACGTTTGTTCAAATCTTTCAATAAAAGCACGATATCTCTTTCTGTGAGGTAGATATAAAACACCTAATGTAAGCCTCGTCTTGTCTAAATTACACCAATCCAAAGTTGTTCGAATAAATCATACGTCTGGATCTGTATGTTCCGAGAATTCAATGAAGATTTTGTATATAAAGCAACACCTCCAAATGTTAATCTGTCTTTCCGCAACAAATTATAATGATCAATACTAACAAATTGGCTAAGTATATTATTATTTAACAATGTTTCTGTTATCGCAATAATATCGTAATTATGGGGAGTTTTTGCAACACATCACGTTAAAATAACGTTACGATAACGTTACGTTAAAATCGAAAAAAATGATTTGGATTGGCTGTATCACTGACGTCGCTAGGCATAATGCAAGCGTATTACATTAAACATATGGTTTATACAATCAGTATCATACAGCAATATTTTCCAATTCATTCTGAGTAGATAGAATATGGATACGATTGTTATGCTTAACAAATATTCCACCATATGAAGTCCAAACATTTTTAACCGAAAACTTTTTAACTGCTTCTTTTAGGATGCCAGCTCGAATTTTAGTGAGATCTTCGCGAATCACCGTGCGACTAGATTTCAATAACTTTTGTCATTATAAACCATCTGGCGCTTTTTGTAAGGCTCAAACTTCACTATAATCGCTCTTTTCACATCACTATCACTTCTAGCAGGACCCACGCGGTGCAAACGATCGATGCCATCTTCGGAATATTCAGCTGCATTTTCTTCTGAAAAATTTTAATTAGCTGGGCGTCTGTATCCTCACCCGTTTTTTTCTCCACACCAAAAGCCGTAGACAGTTTCTGCGAGAGTACTTGCTCTTGATTGTCACAGATCCGTTTGATTTAATATTATTTGCTTTTAAAGCGGTGTTTTCCTTTTCCAATCTTGCAGTGGCAGTCCTCAACTCTCCAATTTCGTCCTTAAACCGCTCTAACAGTGTACTCGTTAAAGTTTCAGCTAGCTCGTTTAAAAATGCTTGAGTTGAGATTTAAATTCCTTAAGTTTAGCAGAAAGAATACTTTGCACATCATCAACTTGGCTCCTAGTCGAAGCAATTTTTGTTTAAAACATCAAATCGAACACACAAAATCGCTGCACTCAGGTACACAACAAATTTAATATCAGCAACCTACGAGGGACTAGCAACACGTCTAGCCTGCTCCAAGGCTCATACTAAACTTAAATCCTGAACCAGTAGCGTTATCTTTTTTAAGAAAATGTGACTTGTGAAACAAAACAAGAAATGGTACAAGCCAATTAAAGAAGGTGATTCAGAAGGCACCAACAAACGTATTATAATAATTCCGAATAATGCATCACAATATCTGCAAAAAGATATCGACGACTTTACTACAACAATCTGTTAACTTTTCGATCGTTTCAAGATCTCCAAGGAATTTTTGAACTTAGAACCATCAGATTGGAATGCTAAGGAAGGTTTTCAAGAAGGTTTGGAAAAAGTAAAAAAGTTTTCAGATCACAAATGACATAGCGGAAAGAAGTATTAAACTGATCGAAGAATATAATAGCAATTACCAAAAAAGAGGACCAAAAGCACTAAAAGCAGTACTTGCTACAAGTGGTTAGTGATTATCGGCGTTAATATCCGGATTCCAGTAAAGCTTCTTTAGCAACAGACATATATATAATACACATATATTGCTGGTAGGGCCTGGAAACTTCAGAAAACATTACGGCGCCGACATAGTCTCACTTAGAGTATAACGCGGTCTCGTGCGCATGCGTAAGAATTCGAACTCCGCCTTTAGAAGCGAATTTTAAACTTGACCACTTCCCCATTGGGCGGACGACGCCGCCGCGCTTACGCACAGCTCCCCGTATACATGAAGGAGTTGGTTGTGTGTCTCACTTCATCGGTGAGCTTTCCACTCAAAGCCGCTAGCAATATAGTAAGTATTATATATATGGCAACAGAATAGTAATTTACGTTACAAGACCGGAAGTAGTGTTTTGCAGGTCGAACCAAGTAGATTGGAATGCTTGAGGAGACCTGCAAAACACTTTCCGGTCATGTATCGTACAATTTTTTTTACGACATCCGAGTTCATACTTCCGAACTTGAAAATTCGCTTTCGAAAACTCAAAAAGATTATGACATTAGTATCTATTATTTAATGACTTATCCAAACAATAACACAAACTTGTTTCCATAGTAACGAAGGCATCAGGGACCGGCAAAAGCTTTATTTGTTCCTCACTTGTAAACATCAATTTATCAAGTCACTGTATTCACCTTGAAAATGTTTATTAACTGACTAGCCAGTAAATTTTTACTGGCGAGCCAGTTATATTTTACAAGCGTGCTCATAGATAAATGATAGCGTGCAAAGCCAGAGTTGTCTGCCTTAGTATGTGTCATATTGATTAATTTAGTTGCTTGTCAGTTTGACATTTTGAATAAATGGTGAATTTCTAGTTATTTACAAGTGAGGACAAATAAAACATTCAACAATACACGCCAGGTAACCATTTTACTGGCTCAAGGATATGACAGGCTCGCCTAACGGCTCGCCAGTCATCCCAATCCTATCGCCAGTAAAAACTGTTTTACCTGGCTTGTAATGTTATAGTATTTAACATTCCAAGCCAGGTAAAACAGTTTTTACTGGCGATAGGATTGGATGACTGGCGAGCCGTTACGGCGAGCCTGTCATATCCTTGAGCCAGTAAATATGGTGACCTGGTGTGTTTTGTTGAATATTTTATTTGTTTCTCACTTGTAAATAACTAGAAATTTACCATTTATTCAAAATGTCAAACTGACAAGCAACTCAATTATCAATATGACACATACTAAGGAAGACAACTCTGGCTTTGCACGCTATCATTTATCTATGAGCACGCTTATAAAATTTTACTGGCTAGCCAGTTAAGAAACATTTCAAGTGAATACAGTGACTTGATAAATTGATGTTTATAAGTGAGGAACAAACAATAGTATTTTACATTACAAGCCAGGTAAAACTGGTTTTACTGGCGATAGGATTGGGATGACTGGCGAGCCGTTAGGCGAGCCTGTCATATCCTTGAGCCAGTAAATATGGTTACCTGGTGTGTTTTGTTGAATATTTTATTTGTTTCTCACTTGTAAATAACTAGAATTTACCATTTATTCAAAATGTCAAACTGACAAGCAACTAAATTCATCAATATTACACATACTAAGGAAGACAACTCTGGCTTTGCACGCTATCATTTATCTATGAGCACGCTTGTAAAATATAACTGGCTAGCCAGTAAATTTTTTACTGGCTAGCCAGTTAAGAAACGTTTTCAAGGTGAATACAGTGACTTGATAAATTGATGTTTACAAGTGAGGAACAAATAAAATACTATTACGCCCCCTAATGCCCGTGTTCCGATCTTGACCGGCAAAAAGTTACTTTCTGACAAAAAATTGTTCAGAAACTGCATATTTTCTGGTCGGTCGTAAAAAAAGTAGGTAATTAGTGTAATATGTATTTCATTATTTTACTTGCTATATTTGTTTATTCTTAAGTTTGTAAATATACTTCCTCTTTAAATTTCTGTAACTTAGTAATTATTTAATATTGATCGTTTCCTTTCATTTGCAAATAAATATATTTGCTTATTCTACTATATTTTAATTATTAACATAAAAAAGCAATTTTCAAGAATTTTTATTTTTATCTAATACTTAAGGCATATTTTTTGAAATTCTAACAAGTTTACGAAGAAATTGCATTTAACTAAATTTGCAGAAAATTAAATAACCTTTTATTTATTTTTCCCGCTGCTGATCATGTAAGTCAGTGATACAGCCTTAGTAACAAAACGTGTAAGTCGGTGATTATATTTGTTTGCTGCTTTTTCTTGACAACGGAACTTAATATTATTATTAAGTTCCTAGGATAATAAAATTAGCAAAGCAAGATGCAGATTTAGACGTTTTGTTTATAAATTGCAAGCGTTTATGTGACATGTGACACTCACAGGTAACACGACTCACGAAAACTAATCTTGGTGACAGGTGACAAACCAAACGATTTTTCAAAATCTAGGAAAATTTCGATAAGCAGCGGGAAAAATATAATAAGATAACTCGGAATGTATCGCCTATTAACATTTTCGGCAGGCAACAAGCGCGACTTCGTCTTGGCTTGTACTTGCCTACCTCAAATGTTAATAGGGCCTTACATTCCTTGTTACTTAAATAGCTATTATTATCAAAATTTCGATACGACTTACTGTTCGCATGATATTAATTGATAACAAGTGAATTAAGCCAGAACCCGCAATTTGGAAACTTCCGGGGCTCGGTGGCACGTGTTATTATTCGAGTGGGCTCACATTTTTTGTAGGTACCTATATTTTTTCGGCATTGGAACGACTTTAGGGAGTGCGACCAAAAAAATTCGAACTTTTTTTCCACTAAGTATAACGTAGAACCACCCCAGTGCACACCGCCACTTATGTATAGCTATGTCAGCGGGAAAACCTTGCATTTATCCCCCTCTTGTATGTGGCCGCGATGTGTCCACGGTGGCCGTTGTCTCCACGTCCGCTATTTGGCCGTTGTGTACACGGTGGCTGATGTATCCAGGTCTGCTAGGTGGGCGACGTGTCCAGTGTGGCCGATATGAGCATACAAAAATTCTGTGTGGGCGTTGTGTCCAATGGCCGACGTGTCCAATGTGGCCGTTGTGTCCACGTCTGAAATGTGACCGTAGTGTCCAAAGTGGCCGTTGTGTCCAGCTAACCCTGTGGCCGATACGTCCAAGGTGGCCGTTGTGTCCACATATCGTTTTTGACCGCTGTGTCCAGTGTGGCCGATATGTTCATGCAAAATTATGTGTGGCCGTTGTGTCCTGTGGGCGTTGTGGCCAGACCCCTTTTTAGCTAACTCAACAATCTCAAGGCCAGAAAACACCTACTGTTTTGAACTTTACCTAAATATTTTCAATTTCTTAAATATTTTTCAAATTTCACATACCAAGACTTAATATTAAAATTCAAATTTTTTATGTGAAGGGTGTAAAGACTTATAATTGGAAAAAATTATATAAAATGTTAATGCTTTCGTTAGAATCTTTATTATTTATCGAAAAGTAAGTAGTATGTTTGCATAGGTAATTTTTACGTTTTTTGTGCAAGGTGATTTTTAAGCGAAATATTTTTTAATTCTACGTAATATCTATTTAAATGGCTTCTAGAAACTCTAATGTAGCCCTGTTAATGAATTACAGTTACAAAAATCCTGTAAAAGTCTTACTTAATTTCCGAAAAATAGCACTTTTTGGATTTTGACCATTTCGAAAAAGTTCATTTTCTAAATAAGTAAAAATCACTCGGTATATATGATAAGGGCTAAAGAGGTTTTTAGAAAAGCACCGATTATTGACGTAAAAGTTTTTATGAAAAATCAAAAATCAAACATTTTCCCATATTATACCGACTTTTTGGAGATCACTGTATACAGGGTGTTCCTAAGTAAGTATCACAACGAAACACTGTAGATTTCTTGAGCAAAAATATGATGATTTAACTCAACTTACCTATAGGTATACAAAGTTGCTTAGTTTAGCCGCTAGAAGGCTTTAAACACGATTAACTTTTTTAAATTTTTTCAAATAAGTCGAAAAATCTTTGATCCATTTTATTAATTTTTTGGCTATGCATTTGCACCAGCAAACCACAGATATTTAAAAAATAAACCCTAATTTCGAAAATTACAGGGTGTTTAAAAACTTCGTCACAATAAATTATCCATCCATATCTTTTTAACCCCCTGTATAATAACTACCAATTTTTCTTTCTGAATAGTTACTTTAATTTAGAAGCTATTATTTCTCTTCCACAATTTTAGTCTGGTAAACGGTTTAGCAGCAAAAAAAATTTCTAAATTTCTACAAGCATGAATCAGTAATTGTAACTTAACACTAGGCTTGTAGGGCTCTAAAAAAATGTTTTGTGGCTAAACCGTTTACCCGACTAAAGTTTTGTAAAAGAGGAACTAACTATTCAGAAAAAAAATGGTAGTTATTATATACGGAGTTAAAAAATTTAAAAAGGTTAATCGTTTTTAAAGCCCTCTAGCGGCTAAACTAAGCAACTTTGTATATAGGTAAGTTGAGTTAAATCATTATATTTATTGCTCAAGGAATCTACAGTGTTCCGTTGCGACACGACACCTATTTAGGAACACCCTGTATATACTGTTATGATACATGAGGAAAGATTAATTGATTACATTAATAAAATATTTTAAAAAATGGATAAATTTGGAGAATTAGTTTAATGAAATCTTGAAAAGATGTTAATGTTGATAAATCAATTAAAACATAAGAGAGGTAAGAAGTTCGTAAGGCATTAATTGAATATGTAAGGGTGTTGATTGCAGTCAAGGTATGCAAGAACAAGCCAAGGTTACGATTGATGATTGTATTTGCTTAATAATAATCCTGTAATATTGTTATATTTAATTTTAGATAGAGTGTTATAATAATTGTATCTAGTGGAAATCAAAATTTGTTTAAAACAGTAGTTACATAAAGAAACTCAACGAAAAATGTATATGTAATTTTGCGAGGTGTGATTTATAATAAAAAAAAACTAGAAATTGCTGCCCAATTTGTATAATTATTTGGTAAAAATACAAATGGTAAGGCTATACTAAAATTTACGAGGTGGTTATAATGAAATGAAATATTAATATTGAAAATACTGGGTAATCAACTGGAGAGATTATTTAAACTGTGAATTATAAGGAAGATATTGAAGTACTATTGAATTGGATTTATTGGTGAATGTAACATTTAAATACATCATTATTATAATTGACATTGGTGGTTATATTGGAACAAGAGATCTGTCATTTGGTTGGAGTGCAGAGTGTCATCTATGAAATAAACAAGATTAGATTTGGATAATTAAACTATTAAAACGTACCAGGAGTTGATTGGAACAATTGAGGGGCTTGAGTTTGACCACAATTGGAACAGTTCAGAGAGGATTGCGGTGTACTGAAGATTACCTAAGGAATAAATCAGATAAGAGCTGTTGCTGCTGTTATAACTTGAAAACTTACCAGGAGTGGTTGGATTAGGAGTTCACATTGAATAGAGGGATTGCAACTGGAGTCAGCAGAATCGTGAATTGGTTGACAGGATTGAGCAGTAGGTGTCAAGCAGGGTGACATTGGTGTCATTGCAAGTAAAACAAATTTTGAAAATATAATTTTATTACGTCAATTAAGAGAACTAGATTTTGATGAACCCACCCTGAAAATAAGAGCTCTCGATTATAAAAAGTAATAATAGTTAGCTGAAGTAGTATTTGCAAATAAAAAGGACAAGCTTTAAGAAAAATTAATTACATGCTAAATATTAGGTATATAGCAGATAGAGATACAAGCACCACACGTATCATATCAATACAGTGAATTTATTTTACGGAGCAATGTGTTCTTGCCATTTCCATGAGGATTTTATTGTTACCTATTGGTTTCTAAGGATAAGCCACCCCCGCACTACGTATAATTGTTTTTTAGAAACATTGCCGAGCAGGGGAAAAACTAATGTATTCTACTGAGGAAGGGATTCTGTTGATCAAATGGTATAAAAACTCCAATTTACAGCAAGTGGTTCATCTCCATCGCTTTTGACTTCTTTCTGATTCTCTCGTTTATTACCCACACTTCCGCGTTATAAATCGCAATACTTTCCACCATCGTTTTGTAGTTTCCTTTTAACATTCTTGCTTCATATTATCGGGTGTAGTTGCCGAATTACCACTTTCTCTTTCCCTAACCTGTGTTTAACTTCGTCCTAACATCCACCTTTACTTGATATTATAGCGCGTAAATACTTATAGGTTTGACAGTACTTTACCACAGTTTCATCCTCCATTACCAAATTTCGACCTATTTCTTCTACAACCATACATTCAGTCTTCTTAAAGTTTATTTGTAGGCCCCATTTCCTAAACTCCTCGTCAAGCTTCCTTAGCAAGTACGAGGCGCCATCCTTATCTTGAGCGAGTATGACCTGGTCGTTAGCAAAAAGTAAGGAGAAGAGCATGTTATTTATTTTTAATTCCATATTTCCACACTTTCTTCGCCATTCTCTAAGGACTTCATTCAAGTAGATTTTAAATAGTGTGGGAGCTATGCAGCGCCTTCCCAATCTTGACAGAGCTGGTATTCTGTAGTAGGTATATAATAGTATATTACGCAACAAGTTTAGAAAAGTGATGTTTTACTGAAGAAGTATGGCTGGCTTGAGTACGAGCGTTAGCGAGTACTTAAACGGCCATACGAGTTCAGTAAAACCACTTTTCTAACATGTTGCGTATAGATACTATTCCATCGCATCTCATAAGAACAGTAAAATATTGAATTTTTACGTAAAAATGATACTAAATGTCAAAACATAACCAAGCTAAGCAACACTCATTTCTATGTACTAAAGCACAATAAGCAGCTCCAGTTGATGTGATGCATTTGGCAGTAGGTACTGAAGTATATTGTTGGTGTCACTTTAAGTCTATGTCAAATTGAAGGTTAGCAGGTTAGGTGTTGCGTCAGTTTATGTCAAAACTGATACGAAACCTAACCTATTAACATCGAATTTGACATAGACTTGCAGTGTCACCAACAATACACTTCAGTACTGCCAAACGTAAAACGAATCGTTGTTGCTATGCAGAAAAGTGTTGCTAATGCAGAAATGTTCCACATTTCTCAACGATTTTAAATGCAGAAATGTAGTACACAGTGGCGGTGCAAGAACACCTTGGGCCCCTAAGCAAATATTTAAATTCCGTCCCCCCTTGTATAAAGATTTATATGCTTAATGAACTGTATATTTATATTTATAGTATATACAAAGTAAACGTTTAACCAAAAATAAAATATCATCCTGTTATAACCAACAGAAATAGTGTAGTAAATGCCTAACATTTAACACATTTTATAACTAACATTATCTAACAAAATATCAATTAATAATAAAAAAAACTAAATAAAATCTTCAAGTTGGTATACCTACAAAGAAATGCAAGGAAAACTGATGAATAAATATCTACCTAGGTAACACTAGTAAAATAAAATAATATTCAGGTAAAATCCTAAAAACTCACGTCAAAATAGGAAACTAATACTTACTTAGTATTTATTTGTATCATTAATATCTGTAAAACGCCATACAAATTAATTGATCAGAAATAAAAAATGTATCTTTCTACCCTTATTGACAGCAAATTGTTCCACAAGATTTTTACAACAGGATCCCTATCGCAGACGATGCTTCTTGCTCAATTGTCAAAACCGAAAGGTCATGTAGCCTATCTTGGCTCGTTAGCATTTCTTAAATAATGTTTTATTACTTTCAACTTGCTAAATGATCTTTCTATTATGGCTAATGTTATAGGTAGAGGCAAGAATAAAACCAATGAAGTAATAATCCCGCCAAAATTGTTTTTGAGAACACTATACAGGGTGAGTCGGGAGGAACGGACCAAACTTCAGGAGAGTATTAAACACGTTTCAATAGCGTAAAGAAACTCAAATGTTGTTATCCGATTTTCATTTGTTTTCAAGTTATAGCATTACAAAAAACAACTTTTTATGGAGAACTTAACTGAGTTTTTGTAAAAAATCGAGATTTTTGTTAAATTAAGACGGTAATCATTTGCAAACAATCGAGAAATGCACTATTTATTACAAAGGCTAAACTAAAAATACCGCGTATGGGAAATTTTTATGTCGCTGTATCTTGAAAACAAATGAAAATCGGATAACAACATTTGAGTTTTTTACATTATTTTCACATGTATAATACACTCCTGAAGTTTGGTCCGTTCCCCCTGACTCACCCTGTATTTCTGTAGGAATAAACTTGTCAAATTTGGAACACTCATGTAATAATTTAAATCTTCTTTTAGTAAGGAAATAGCGTTCACAAACTGAATGACGAGATTATTATTGAGGACATCAGAATACTTTTTCTGAAGCAAATCACATCGGACCTGTTCAGATTCTTGCAGTCTTAAAACGTTTTTCGGTTCTAAAAATTCAGAAATGTTTGTTAGTTTTTCAAAACTCTCAAATCGAGTCTGATGATTGATGACTGATAACTGAGAGTGGGTACTGAGGTTACAGTGCTATCAATCTATACCCAAATGAAGTAGAAGATATCGAGATATGTAATAAGCGAATACAGAATTTACCGGGCCCCCCAAAGAGCCCGGGCCCCTAAGCAATGCTTATTCCCGCTTATGCATATCGCCGCCACTGGTAGTACATTATCAAATGATATGCGATAAAGATACTTTTTTGCATAGTGATCATAAAAGTAGTCCTTTTTTGACGAAAAATCGTATTGAAAGTACCTACCAGTTTTTTAACGTAAAATCGTGAAAAAAGTACACTTTTTTTAACTATTTTATTGAAATGTCAATGTGACAGTTATCGATTTCGAAGTCCTTTTCGACAAAATTTCGAGTTACAAGAAATCACTATGCAAAAAAACTACGTGTACAACACGTTTTGGAAGTCCACTTTTTCATTCACTGTTGATTAATGGGGACTTCTTGAAAAAAAGTAGGAATTTCAAAACTAGTTGTACAAATTACTATTGCAGCTTGTATTATGTGTGCGTTTTATGTTTTGTTTTTTTTTTATTTCATTTCATCATTTCAATTCAGTTGAAATCAAATGCTCCTTGATATCTCAGCAATAACTTTGTTGGCTTCTTATAAAGTAGGTACTATAACCTAATTATTTAAGATATGCCAAAAGTATATTAAAAAAAGTTGCTGAAAATGTTCTCAAGTACTAGTATGTCAAATTTAGAAAAGATGGGTTATATTTGAGAAAACAGAGTGTGCACATGAAGATAGTATAAATTACGAAGGTACCTATTTACAATTTACATACTTCATGCAGTATTTTAAATTAAGCGATATTTTTTAAACTTTACATTCAAGTTGCTGAGAACATACAATTGCAATTTTTCATTTCTCTAAAACGCTCCAGAACAAGTGCAATGAAATTTACTTGTATTAACATTAATTTTGCTACATTAAAAAGGAAACAGAACTTTTCACTAGGTACTTCTCCAAGGCTTACGATTTTTTAAGAACTTAGTAACATTTAACATTGATACAGCAATGTTGGCATTTGAGATTTTCATCAAATTCTAGACAACACTTTATCGATGGTAATAGTCTAATGATTCACAATAAAAAAAATATGTTCAAACTAAGCTCTGAAATTAATTCAAGACAAAACAGAGGGTACATATGAGAATTTAAATATTGTAGATACCTAATTCTATAATTATAGTAAATGTAAACGATCAACAGGTGAGGATCCATCTAAAGTTGATACTTTATTATCAGGTTAACTCGTTTATTATTTTCTTCAATTATTTTCCAAACTGCGGCAACGTTTTCTCAGACACAGTTCGTTTTGATGCTGAAGAGAATTAATTTTAGGTTCTAATTCTAAGAATCAGAGATGAATTGCAGCTAAGGAAGTTGAACCTTGCTGAAAACCTACACGAGATCGAGACCCATGAAAAATCTCGTCGCATCTTATGATACCTACTACACTAAGTGCAAGCGATATCAAAATGTTCAGTGTTATTTTCAATGATTAAAACCTTAGATGTTTTGTACCATTACGAGCATCCAAACGTGTACGCAATAGTATTTTATTCGCAATCACATTGTAATGTGTCAATTTCATGACATGACAACAGCTGGGAACTAGATGATTACTTGAAACTAGCCAGGAAATTATTACATACCCCGAAAAATATTACATACCTGAAGAGTGGGGTGTTTCCATGGTAACAAAACATTGAGTGGGTTGTTTTCATGGTAACAAAAATATTAGCTACATCAAGATATCTATTATTCAGAATTCAATTGTAGTTATTTTTAAAATTAGATGATTGCAAATAAAATAGTATACATACCACGGTGGAAAGTTTCATCCCTGTCTCGAGATAAAATTAACCTCGACGCTACGCGTCTCGGTAAACTACCTAATCTCTCGACAGTAATGAAACACTTCCCACCTCGGTATGTAATATACTATTACAGTAGAAGTCCGTTAGGATCATTTTACGGCAGAGCCAGAGTTTGTGAGACGAGCTCGAAGAGCGAGTCGAATAATAGTGGCCAGGTAGTAAAGACCCTAACGGACGTGTATTGTACAATAGTTTTTATAATACCTACATTCAATTCGATCATACCTATCTTTTTCTAATTTATTTTCATCAAAACGCTAGATTTGTGTACCTAATAACGTTTTAGAATGATTGAGAGTGCGTAGAACGTTGCAACTGTTGTTTATAAATGCCATTTATTTCCAATTTTGTGTATGGCTGTAAGTAGGTGACAAACGTCACTTTGACGTTTGGCACACAATTTAGCAGGCCGTGGTCTTTACGGACTCTTTTTACGGCCTAAGGCCGTAAAGAGGTTGCTTACGTAGTAGTAAACAGTTTAAAGAAAGCTTTAACAAGTAGGTATTACACATTTTTTTTCAAACTTTGCCTTTTAATCGTAGGCGTTACAAACTTTTTTAAATGTTACTGTCATCGCTTTAGTTTGAAACGATTTGAAAAAAACAACGCCACTGACAATAACCAGTTATAATGTATGGAAAAAAATTAAGGAATTGGCATAGTAACGAAAAACCGTTCACCTTTGAATGATCGCAATTGTACTTTGAGACTCAAACGATAAATGACAGGTGAACATAATTACCGTACAGTTTTTGCTTCAGAGCCTACTACATTTTTAATTTCAATAGATTCAGCATAATTTGAAAAATAGAATTGCGTCTTTCAAGGCTTGTTAAGAAGTATTAAGAGCTCAAATTAATAGATTTTGAAAATTTCTTAATACTGAGGTTTTAGATGGTTGACTCCGTGCGTGAACAAAACTTTTCCTGCGTAACAAAAGCACAAACGCATTGCTAATGCTGAATCGTATCAAAATAGGTTTAATGGAATAATGAAACATTAAATTAAAATAGTTAAAGCGTGGAGAAGAGAACGCAAGATATTCGACACAATCGAGCAGCTGTGATAAAGGCGAGTTAAATGTAATTAAAGCGAAATTATTGCGCAAGTTAATTTGTAATTACGTTAGTAGCACATTTTTGAGGCGCAGGCTCAAGGTAAAATTGCATATTTGTAAGGATAAAGGTTAGAGTTAGAGCGACCTTATTTCACACACTTTGGGTCGAGCCGACGTCTCTTTGTTAGCAAAACTGCACTTCGCATTTCTAATGCCACAACCGGTTTATTGAATTATAATTTAGCCTAAAAACATGCACTCGATAAAAGATGGCTTCCCTATTTGAGTCTTTGTACTGCGCCTTCGCTTCCTATCGGGCATCGGGCGGGAACAACTTAAATTTATGCCACTCGCCTTCTTCCTTTTTGGAATAACGGTTCGTGGGAAATTCCAGTTAGGCGCAATTTTTCCAAAAATTTGTGTAGGAATATTACATAACTGTAAACGCTAATTGCTGGAGCCGCTCTTATTTCGTGTCCATAATCCTTGTTGTGCTTAATTGCAGTTTCGAAACGTAAATCCCGGACTACTGCGTCTAATCAAATAATTTATCTCAATTTCCGCTTTACTAACTTCAGCGCAAGGCCGATGCACATTCTTGAGCCTTAAACGGCTGTAGCATTCTTGCCGATCATTTTTCTGGAAAACAAAGGCGTGGTCAGAGCGATTTTTGGAAAACGCCGAAAACGAACAATGGTCCTAAACGGGGCGGGCCGATTTTTACAAATGTCTTCTATTTGCTGCCCAAATCTTGGCGCCATACCTGGCCCAGGACCGAATAGTTCTTCGGGGCCGCTGGTGGGCGGTGTTTGAGCCTAAATTTCGAGTGGAACCAGTATTAGCTGCCCCACCACGGCCTTCTAAGACATTCTAATCGGTTTGGAGGTCTAGCAAGATGGGCTCGGGGACATTTTGTTTCGAACCGGTTTTCGAGGCTGTCGGGTTTTGTTCTTTTCTTTCACGCGCGGTTTTGACGTGGGGAGAGCACGAAATTCGCAGGTTTTAGAAGGGACCCTAGACAAAACCCATGGTTTGGGTTAGCGCCGGTCGTTCAGAATTTACGTTATTATTTGCAATGAAAGAACGTGGTTTGCACTTTTTGGATAAACGCCCAGTTTAATATGAATATGACAGATTACATCATTGAGGCAACGGATACTGGAAAATTAACAATTATAGCTCTCCTAGTTATAGTAAAGCGTTCAACTTCATTAATCACGCGTTATTGTTTTCAATTCTTCACTTTATGGGCTTTATTGCAGCGCAATAGAATTGTTTAAAAGCTACTACTTCAGTGCAAGGACGCAGAGAGTAAAAGATGATGGCAACCTTTCCTTGTCGCGGTTAATTTTGGTGGATTTTGGAGCCGTTATTGTAGCTGCGATCCTAGATTTAATACCAAAGCGAATCCACATTATGTGGATTTTCCCTCTAACCCAACTTTTACTTGTATTTTTGTTTTATTGAAAAATGGCATATCCTATCAAACTGGTTATGGGTTCTGTAAAAAGTAATTTTTTATTAACGTTTAGTTAAATTACAAACTATTTTGTTTTTCCAGTCATTCGAAAGTTACTCATAAAGAGTAATATTACAGTTACCGTTACTCGCAGTATAAAGATAGTAATTAATTAGAGTTACCGTTACTCTATTTCACAAAGTCAAATTTACCTACTTTCCCATTTAAGTTACGCGCCGCCACCATAGCCGACTGGCGTCAACTTATTACAGCTGTAAGTTGCCGCACTGAAAAAATTGTCAAGGCTAAACATAATATTTAGTTACATCATACTGTAATATAATGGTATATTTACCGGACTTAATTTCAGTCGGATAAATGGAACATTACAGTACGGTGCAGGTACTTGTATACTGTAATGTGCACTACTGTAACCAACAAGAAAATGCGACACAAGGTTACCAGATTCTTTTCGTTTCGTAATTCTAGACTCGACTCGGCTTTGTACATTTAAACATCGAACTCGTACGGTAAACATTCATGCAGCGGACTTCTAACGCAATTTGCTATTACGTTATCAAATTTTTCACTATAAGCGAAATAATCTCTATAAAAATCTGGTGTGATACACGCACACAACTTCCTTTTACAGTGATCTTATAATTAGCCAAAAATTTGATTTTAAATTTTTAAGCATTTGTCAAAAATTTTCAAAAATTACAAATTTTACAAAAGCGGTACAAAATAGTGTTAGTTCAAGAGACAATTTTTTTCTAGAATTTTAAGCTGAATTCAAAAATGTAATAATATACCGGGTGTTCTATTTAAAATAGGAGTTAAAATTGAAAAAAACAAAAGAAACCCATTTTAGAAGTATTTAACTGTAAAATCACCTATCTCACATCAATACACATTAAAAATGTAATCAAAATGTAAAGTTTAAAAAAAATCATTAGAGCCGTTTTTGAAAAAATCGAAAAAAACTGAAAAATCACAAGAGTAAACACCTACTTCCGGTTATGCGATTTTCTTCAAAAGCTTGCTGTCGCATCTCTTTCCGCTTTTGAGATATTCTGTTCACAGACAGACACACAGACAGACATACACACAGACAGACAGACACACAGACAGAACAACCTGAAGATTTGTTGAAAACTCAATTTCGAATTTTTGGGGCGAATCCAATACTTCCTAACTAGCCTAACTGAATTGTATTAAAATAGCGTCCACAGAGAGGGTAAATTAATAGATTCTTGTCATGATGCATTAGAAAAGTAGCGCCAGCGCAAAAACAATAATTTTTGAAATCCAGAATTTATTGTTGTAGGTTGGTCACTTTAATAAACAAACAATAGGACATTTTAAAAATGAAGAGAAACATTAGAATTCTTACTCTACAATTCCCATAAAAATCGTAAAAACGAATATATGATACTAAGAACATGTTACCTGTTATTTGTAATTTGTTACAATTACCGCTACTTGTTAATGAAAAGCAATGAGTTACTGTCTGCGTTACTGAAAAATGTAATTACTTACAATGTCTGATTCTCATATAGATATAAATTTTAGAATAGCTTGAAAATCTTTCTCATTCAACAATTGCAAAAATTGTACCTATTTCTTCGTTGCAATTGTAAACCATCGATTTACGATTGGCGTAATTAAGATTTTTGAATGAGAAGGGCTAGATCAACTAACCAACCAACCTTGGTCAGTGCTATACATATAAAGACATGAATTTGCATATATTACCTTTCCACATGAAGCTAAGTATTTGTTTGTTTTATGACTACTGTATGTCTAAGTAGCATATCAATAGATATTTCTCGGTTCATAACCAACATATGAACATGTATAAATTACCTCTTACAACTTAATGGAAGTTGGCGGTAAAGCATATTATTCCAAGAGAAACACCTCTTTTGGAAAACATCATTTACTTTCCATTTAGACATTTTTGAGCTGCAATTTCTATTTTTTGTTCAATTCTGAAATAGGTAAATGTTTGAAAACATCAATATCATCTTGTACTATTGAACACGCGACCGGAAGATAGTTTTCAAAAATGTTCCAGGAACTATGAATATTGGCGACATGAGACAATTAATACCGCAATGTTCTTCAGAAGCAGAGCTGGGGAAATTACCTAGGTACCTACTTTAAAAAAGATATTAATTACTAATTACCAATTACCGCACAATGAAGTAATTGAGTTACCAGAGATTTCAATTACTTACATGAAATAGTAATTCAATTACGAATTACTTAGTAATTGTAATTGTACAACATCAATTACTTTTTCAATTACTTTCAGAAATTATTGTCATATAGTTGTATCTATTTAGTAGAACTTTCTTGGAAGTTGCAACTATCATTAGGGTCGTCGATTCGTAATCGTAATATAAAAATGCTTAATTTTTATGTTTTGTTAACTAAGTATAGGTATAGTAGGTAACCTACGTACTTTATCACTTTAGAAGGTTTTTTGATAATTAAATCTTGTAGCTACATGCACCGTTCAGCAAAACCAAAAGCTTTTAGTTTGCTTTGATATAAGATGTAAGTAAATAAATAAAGTCAAGGATAAAAATTATACAGAGTGTCCCAAAAAGAATGGGACACCGATTGGTCATAGAGTTCTTAGGTTATAATATACCGATTAAACCTAATATACCTTAGTACAAAGTACCTTCAGTAAGAAAGTAGGTGTACCTATCGGGACTTGGAAGTTCAATTTAATTTTTTTTATTTTTATATTAATTTCCACATCACTGAAGTTGAGCTTTTTATCACGAATGTGGATTTAGTTGGAAATAAACCACATGAGGGATAAAAAGGAACTTCCAGTGCCAAGGGTTATACATTGTTTTTTTTTAAATCGAGAAATCGCGATATTATCTACAACGTCCGTTGACGTTTATCTGTCGCCTCGCCACCTACAAAAAATCGTAAAACGATGGATTACTTCACTGCCGATTTTTCGTATTTTAATGACAATGTTGACGTTCTTTACTGCTGATTAAAAAAAAATTTTTTTTTTAGAATATGAAGAAATGTCGAATTTTGTTTTGGTTAGATTGTGTAATGGTATTAGAAAAAATGCTGAATATTTTATAAAAGTGATTTTTCCATGTTCGTGTAAAATTAATCCATTCGCTTTGCATCGTTCGCTCGTAAATTAAATGTTGAAAAACTCTCACTTTTCTGAACTTGTTGAATATCTACTATTAAATGCGCCTAACATGAGAGTGAATGACAAAAAAATGTAACTTACCTAAGCATACAGGGTGCAGCATTGGATTTCTTAATAGTTTGACAGAAAAATTTTATTTAGATTTTGTAAAGAACACTACATGGTGATCCAATTGGAGCAACCTGAGCATATTTTGTTGGCCCAGTTCGAAAATACTTTTTTACCCTTTTATACGAAAGTGACATTTTCTGTCGCTTGTTGGGGCTTTCTCGAAAATATACGTTAGGTTCCCTGGTCGGATTCCAATGACAGTGGGAAAGAATATAATACGAGTACATTGACTCCCGTTGTCATTAGAGAGGGAGGCAATGTGATTAATAATAAATCAACTAGCCTCCTGATTTTCATATAATATTATTTTATGCAAGAGATAGTCTCATCATAAAATGTAAAAGTGTCATATGTATAACTCTGGACTAAACTGTCATTTCCTCCCTTGCATGATTACAATAAATTGATTAGATACTGTTCTCACTAACGGTGGAGAATTAAACTACACCCGCGGGAGGAAATGATACATTTTCCTCACTAGTAATACAAATAGCAATAAAAAAAGTGTTAGGTAACTTCTGAAATTTTAAACAAAATATCTAATTGGTGTTGATCAGGGACTGTTGAAAGTTGACAGGTGACTGATAAGTTGAAAATGGCTGATTGAAATAAGAATTCGTACATCAGATACAAGAATAAAAGACATTTGCTCACGTAACAATGAAGTCATTTTTACATTCAAGAGACGTTTATACGTTTATATCATGTATTCAAAAAGAAATTATATAAGGGGGACAGCAAGCTTTCGAAAGAGCAATCTTTAGAATTTTCAATCACGATATCAGCGTATAATATAAACCTACAATAACAACAACAGTGATGACATTTAATGAATTCTAAAGCTTGCTGTTCATTATATTTATATATGGCCAACCCTTATGTAACTTCTTTTTTAACACACCGTATAAGAAACGGGGAAAAATACGTATTTCATAAAATTATTGTCAACGTTTGACAAATCAATTGCTTTCATATTTTTACTTCAAATTTCAAAATCTGATCAACATCATTAATAATACCTATTAATTTTATCAAAATATTTAATAATCCTTTATCTAATAGACGTGTCTGTCCGGGACGCTGTTTTGTCTGTCTGGGACGCAGTTTTGTCTGTCTGGGACGCTGTTTCAGCAGCCAAACCGTAAGAGATAGAGAAAAAAGTTATGAAAGTTATATGTTTGGAATGGTCATGTCAGCTCAGGAACCGAATTTCAGTCACGTGACACTTCCGGTTTTCGAGAAATCACAAAAAAGGCCGTTTTTCAAATAGAACGCGTATTAAATAAAAACTGTTTCAGCAGCCAAACGGAGCTGCGACCCTCTGCGCCTTAAAACGTCGATCGGTTAGGCAACCACTTTGACAGCTTCCAGAATGTTCCGATGCCCTCTGCGCCTTCAAACCTCGATCGGTTAGGCAACCACTTTGACACCTTCCAGGTCTGGGTACAGTTTTTATTTAATACGCGTTCTATTTAAAAAACGGTCTTTTTTGTGTTTTTAAATGAGACATTTGTCTCACTGGACTGCTAGTTTAAATTTAATACATCATTCCAGGATTCATGATCTAAATTCTGTAACAACTCGATGTAATCTATTGAACAATTAAAGTTATTGATTAATTCATTATTTGTATAAGAACGACTAACAGCATTCTTTGGTAGAATTAATAAAGCTGTAGGATAATGATCTGTTATTGACGATTCAATAACTATCGGTACAGCCAGGGCCGCGCCAAGCCAGTGTGCAATGTGTGCACCGCACACGGGCGGCCAAATGCAGGGGCGGCCAAAAAGGTTTAAAAATTATATACAAATTACAAAAAAAAATTAAAAATGTACAATTTTTTTTACTTTACAAATTTTAGAAGTTCAAAAATATGTACCTATATAGGTATAAAAAATGTTTATTGTGTAAATGAACACCTGAGAATATGGTTACATGGATTATTGTTTATGTAAATTCTCGAAGTTAGTTTTTATTCCGTGGCGGCTAATTGTTAAACGAAGCCAACTTGAAGGAACGCTTTCCACGCATCTTTATGCAATGATTACAAAAAAGCCGGATATTTATCAGAAGCAACAAAACGTGACTTTTCAGAAAACTGGCGGCTGGCGGCTTTTATTGACTGAAACATATCGTATTTATGAAGTAGGTATTTATATTATTTTTGATCGGGGTGTCGGCGATCTCTTTTGTCGGTAAGTACCTAATTGTTTTAAAGCTGATTTTAAGAAATATAATATTATATGATGCTTACATTAATGCTGTGGTAATATGGGAGCAATGATAATTATTTGGTCATTTAATTTTTGAATTCGCTGCAGAGAAGATCGAGTAGAGAAAATTAATTTTGTTAGTGATTGTGTTTTGAAGAAAGTTGAAGAAAAGTTATAAATATGGTAAGTACCTACATATTACATATCAATCATATATCAATCAATACACAGATAGTTACCTACATATTCTTAAATTGTATTAAGTGTTAAAATTGTTATAATTTTTCTAGAACAGAAAAACGAAAAGGCTGTCGGGTTTTCAGTATCGAAAACAAAGTCTACAAAAAAAAGAAGAAAAGAAAAAACTGGCCAATACTTTAGAAAAATATTTGAAGCTAGAAAATGTGTCAGCGGAAGCATTAGAATCAAGCTCTAGTTCTCTTTCCGGGCCACTTAATGAGCCGTGCGTCCAAGAAGTCGAAATGGAAATTATGAGGGGAGATTCCGAATCTGGGGAAGAGAAGGTGACTTCATCTGACTCGGAGTCTCCAAAACCAGAGAGAAGAGAAGTTGGTGACGCTGAAGAAGCCAGCACGTTATCCTCATCAAGGCTTTCTGAACTAAAGAAATTTGGCTGCTCATCAGATTCGCAGCAGTCGCAGCAGGACACAGCAACCTCAGATGATCCTGGAGAGTGGCCTGAGATAATATCAACAACATTAACAAAAATTTTAGTAGAAAGAGGGCCTGTTCAGGTAACGCAATTTAATTTCCCAACTAATGAAAATGGTCGAAGGTTTTCGAAAAAATATTTCTACCGTTCTCTTCCAAATGGAGAAGAAATTAATAGACCGTGGTTAGTTTATTCAATAAAAAATAATGCAGTTTATTGCTTTTGTTGTACAATATTTGGCAAATTTAATTAGAAAATGTAAATACTATTCTATCATTCTTGACTGTACACCGGATATTAGTCATATCGAACAAATGACTATAATTTTTAGATTTACAATATTGAATGAGTCCTCAAAAAAATTTAAATACGCGAGCATTTTATAGAATTTTGTCCTATTAATGATTCAACTGGAGTGGGTTTAAGTGAATTTTTAATGAATTTACTTTCAAAGTTGAATTTAAATATTTACGACATGCGTGGCCAAGGGTACGATAATGGGGCAAATATGCGCGGCAAACATAATGGTTTGCAAAAAAAATTTTTTTGAAATAAATTCGCGAGCATTTTTTGTGCCGTGCACAGCCCATACATTAAATTTAGTAGTGAACGATGCTGCTAAAGTTTCTTTTGAGACTTCTGGTTATTTTGATATAGTTCAAGAATTATTTGTTTTTTTTTCTGCGTCGGTAAAAAGATGGTCAATTCTGAAAAAACACACAACAAATTTAAATTCAAAACCACTTAGTGATACACGGTGGTCTAGTAGAATAGACGCTGTGAAGCCCCTGCGTTACCAAATTGGGCAAATATATGATGCATTGGTAGAAGTAATTGAAGATCGTTTATCCGTACATGACCACAGTACTTCACATCAAGCCAAATCATTGGCATTAAAAATTCAGAGTTATAAATTTTTGTGCTCAACAATTATTTGGTACAATATTTTAATCAAAATTAATGTTTTGAGCACGATGATGCAAAATCCTACTATAAATATAAAAACTTGCTTAGAGCATTTTAAAAATTTGTTAGATTTTTTCTTAACTCTTCGATCAGATGAAGAATTCAATAATGTTCTCACTGACGCTAATACACTTGCGGATGAACTCGGTATTGAACCTAATTTCCCTGCTGTTCAGTCTGTTAGTCCACGAAGAAAACCCAGACAATTTGATTATGAACACAGTGATGAACCAATTATTGATCCAAAAAATTATTATAAAGTTAACGTTTATTTTAATACCGATGGGGCCACAATTATACCGTGTGTCCACAGGAGTACGCACCATAGAGATAAGATAATGCTAATAGAATATAAATATCAACCAGTGCTGTGGCCACCGTCGCTTTTCTTGTACCATTTATAACAATATTGTTTCATACAGTGGCGAGTCAGAAGCCAGAAAACAACGTTTTAGCGTGCCGGCGATCACAGCATTAGCCGATCTTTCTATTCTATTAGGTTATCCCTATGGTGCGTCCTCCTGTGGACACACGGTATATAACAGCAATGAGATAACATGAATAACAAAATAGAATGCTTGAGTAAGAAAGAGATGGCCATACGAAAAAATTATTTTAGTAGGCATGTTTAGTTGACAAATGTCATAATTAAATTAAGCGTCAAGCCTTCTAGAATATTTGCTATTATGTTTATCTCTTTCTTACTCAAGCAATACGAATTATTTTCTTGTTCATGTTATCCCATTGCTGTTATATACAAATTGTCCGGATTGTACTCGGGACATGGGAAATTAATGAGTGCAACAGGGAGAAACAGATAAAATGAGTAGGTATAACAGAGAAGAAACATATCCAAATTTATCAATATATCAATGGACACTTTCAAAACTTTTCATGGATATACAACTTTTAAAATAAATTAATCTCAGCTGTCATTAGTGCCATTAAAAGTTTTTTCAAAATTACTAACAATTCTGGATATGCCTGAACGTGAATGACAGACGATTTTCAAACGCAGTTATAAATAAATTTATAGTTTCATTGAGTTCCCAGCATAAATACAGTTAATAATTTGAACCTTTTCTGCTACCGTGTACTGCATTTTGAAATTTCTAATGACAGATGCGTTTAATTTATTTAAAATATGAGCATCCATGAAACGTTTTGAAAGTGTCCATTGGTATATTGATAAATTTTAATATGTGTTATCTCTGTCATACCTACTCACTTTATCTGTTTATCCCTGTCGCACTCATTAATTTTCCATGTCCCGAATGCAATCCGGACAATCGGTATAATTGTGGCCCCATCGGTATATTAGATCAAACTTTATCGTCTTTAAGAGACAGACTTGAGGGAATAACAAGATATGATACTATGTTTGGATTTCTCTATAATATGTTTGATTAACGGAAAACGAGCTATTACAATGTTGTAAAGATTTACATCTTCATCTAACTGATGATTCTAGAAAGGAATCAGATGTAGATGGAATAGAATTATTTGAAGAGATAAAATCTTTAAAATTACATCTTAAACCTACTTCAGCTGAAAAGCATCAGTTAGAGCCCCAGTCCATTCTTGAATATGTTTTTGAAAATCAGCTCATAGCATCATTTCCAAATATGTCAATAGCTCTTAGAATATTACTCACGTTACCAGTTTCAGTTGCGTCTGGTGAGAGATCTTTCTCCAAACTAAAAATTATAAAAAATTATATGCGATCCACAATGTCACAAAACAGATTAAATAATCTGTCTATAATAGCAATAGAAGCGACACGATGGATTCCATCGATTTAGAATTATATAGTAATTAAAGAATTTGCGGAGAAAAAAGCTAGGAAAGTTGCTTTTTTATAATTTTCTAAAATTTTGTTGTTTTTTATTACTTTTATTCCACTATTTTTTTTGTAAATTTTATTGTTAATAAAACTTTTTAAAAATTCCTGTTTTTCACTTAAATTAATTTGATTTGTTACAGTTAAACTAGGTATGTACTACATAAAATTTATATTTTACAACAAAAATGTAAATTATGGGGCGGCAAATTTGGCTCTGCACACAGGCGGCCATTGATGCTGGCGCGGTCCTGGGTACAGCATCATCAACATATCTATTATAAAGTTTAACAAAAAAATTATCAATGCAAGAGGAAGAGGAGGCAGTAACTCTTGTAGGCTTAGATAGAAAAGTAAGATAGCCTAATTCACTCAACAAATTTAAAATATTCGTTACCAACGTAATCACAATTCAGAATGTCGACATTAATATCGCCTGCAAATCCCCACTTGTTGGGAACTATAATTTTGAAGTGTAGTTCACAGATCTCGCAAAAACCCAACACTATCACTAGACGGTGGTCGATAAACAGCAGTAAGTAAGTTACATTATTATGTGAAAAAATTTATCGAAGAAAACTTAATCCACAATCAGCATGAATCACCTGGGAGTTATGCTGCAAACTGTTTTTGATATAAATAACAATTCCATCATTCTGATTAAAAGAGCCGTAGCTGTAATAGATGTTATAATTTTCTATTTTGTATTTATCTATTTCATTGTGTATCCTCCATGTTTCACTGAGTAAAATGACGTCAAAACGAGTATGGAGGGATTCAAGTAATACAACAAATTCATCAAAATCCTTATTAAGGCTCCTGATATTCAAGTGTAAAAGCGAAATAGGATTAATATACTTACCCCGAACATTTCCGAAATCATCAATATTACATATTAAAGTTTCCTTATCACGAAAAAAGGTATCAAGGTCTATATTATTATTCACTTTGATTATTACCTAATCAGCAAGAAAATATTTATGTTATGTTAAAACAAACAAAACTTCAATTAAACTTCAAGAGAAAATTAAATTTAAAAATTTGGCGATAAGGACGTTGCTGACGACAAATTCACAGCACAGCAGGCATTGCACATTTTATTTTATTACGGTATCCTCGGTATCAGCTAGTGCAAGAAGGTCACTATCACTTACAACTTTATAAACGATATTATGTGCAGGATAGGATATGAAATATGAGAGGAAAGTTCATTAAAAGATTTTTCAAAAATACAGGAATGTACAGGGTGTTGCATTAAAAAATCGAAATTATTAAATTTGCAGACTTCAGCTCTCTGTATAGCTTTAATACCCAGAGAAGAGAAGCAGTAATATTTTGGTGTATTCGCTTTCGTTTTCGTATTAAATCTGATTTCCTCTGGTACTGCAATTAATGTATGCCCACATTTTTTTGGTATTATTAATTTTTTGTATCAACAATGGCAGACTTTATTTTCTAAACCTGATTTTACGTTTTTTTTTGAGAGCTTGAGTGTTTAAATTATCATTTTAACGGCGTTTCACACCCCTAAAGAGCTAAATTGTGTCTTTATATTCAAACTCGCATATCGGAAAACAGTTGAAGCTAGGAGTATATCAATAGAAAGCTCATTGAAGAGCTTTTCCAAAATATACACCTACGGTGTTCGATTGTAAAAAAAGAAATTCTTAAATTTGCAAATTAATGTTGAGCACTCCTTGTAGCATTAATACCCAGAACCATAATTTTACATTCGAAAGACGATTTACAAAAAACATATTTTTTTTGATTCTTTCATTCAATTGTTTTCAGTTCGTCACAGTAGCCGCCAGAAATTCAGTATTTTTTGCGTAAATATCTCTAAAATAGTTGACGTTCCGCAGATATAACTTATATTAAAATTAACAGTATTTCAATATTCAATGCAACATTTTTCTTCTTCTTCTAATGCCTATCCATTTTTATTGGATGTTGGCGACCACATTTCTAAATAGCTCCTTGTCCCTTGCGGTGTTGACAAGCTCTCCGATTGTCCTCATTCCGGTCCATTGTCTGATGTTTCTTGCCCAAGACATCTGTTTTCTGCCTATGCCTCTTTTTCCTTCTATTCTTCCCTCTAGGAACAACTGCAGAAGGCTGTACTTTTCATTTCGCATGATGTGTCCAAGATAGGCAGTTTTTCTCTTCTTTATCGTAGCAAACAATTCTCGGTCTTTGCGCATTCTTACTAATATTTCCTCGTTGGTAACTCGATCGGTCCAAGGTACTCTCAGGAGTCGTCTGTATGTCCACATCTCGAAGGCTTCAATTTTATTAATCATGCTTGTTTTCAAAGTCCACGCTTCCATTCCGTATAGTAATACCGACCACACGTAACATCTGGTATAACGCATTCGCAGCTTCAAGGGCAGGTCTCTGTTGCATAGGATATTCCTATATTTAATAAATGTTGTTCGTGCCATTTCTATTCTTGCTCTTATTTCCCTATCCGGATTCCAGTCTGCATGCAGCCAACATCCAAGATATTTAAGTTTTTCTACCCTTTCAATAGTTCGGCCTTCGATTGTAATTGTGGCATTTGCATATGCTTGTTTGCTTCTGCTAATAATCATAAATTTGGTTTTCTTTGCATTTATACTCAATCCATACTTTTTACTGTATTCATTCAGTCGCGTGGTCATGTTTTGAAGTTCTTCAATATTATTCGCAAGTAATACGGAATCGTCGGCGTATCTTACGTTAGAAATTGGTACCCCATTTACTTTTATACCCATGTCCTGGTCCTCGAAGACTTCGTTGAAAATTTCCTCTGAGTACAGGTTAAACAGCAGCGGAGAAAGCACACATCCCTGCCTTACTCCTCTGCGAATGTGAATATCTTCAGTGTTAAGGTGTTGCGTACTTACGTGTGCTGTTTGGTACCAATATAGATTTTCTATGCACCGAATGTCTTTCTCGTCCACATCTGTTGTTTTCAGAATATCAATAAGCTTTCTGTGTTGCACTCGGTCAAAGGCCTTTTCATAATCTATGAAACAACATTTTTAAGCTACCTAAATATAGGGCATTCTATTTTAAAACAAAAGTAAGTTTGATTCGCCACACTTTTTTGAGCCACCTGTATAATTAAAAATATTTTAGGAAAGTGCATCACCTTGGTACCTACAACTTTTACCTATGATATTTTTATGTAATTCTCGTATATTTAAAAATATCTTCCATCCCCGTATCGTTGCCGGACCCTGTGGAACATCCATACTATTTTATTTATTAAACTAGAGGAAGAAAGAAATACCGTACGAATCAATTTCAGCATTACGTAGTGACTACAAAAAGAGGAGCTACCAACGGCCAGTCGCTATTTATATCTCTTCAACATAGAATTGTTCAGATTCGCTTAAGAATTCTTTATAAGCCCATAAGAATATACAATCCTCTTTTAATAAATGCAATTAGTGATGGGCATAACCGGACACTTTTCATAACCGAATTATTTGCATTCGAATCATATTAATAACCGATTGATTATTTGAATAATCATTCGAATCAATTTTGGCTCTCGATTCGTTTCGATTAAGTCAGCCGGTTTGCCGGTTGGCGGTTCACCGTCATCTGCATCGGCATCGTAACTTGTAGATAGCAGAGGAACTCAGTTAATCGTTAATTATAATAATTGTATAAATGATTTTTATTTGATTTCTAAGGAGTTTAAACCATTGAGAATAGCTATATTAATGCTAATCATAAAGAAATTATAATTATGCGAATACAAAGTATCTATTGAATCTATTTTTAGTTCCTAAAATTCTCTAGTAGCCACCCTTCCCTTTTCGCTTGCACATCATACCGGCATATTTTAGAATCCATAATTTATCTACGTTCAGCCTTCCGCGGTTCTAAGGACGCACACTTAAAATTTTCAACATCGAAATCCACTTCTTGTCGCGACTGCTCCGTTATTAAAAATTAAATATAAATCTTTTACGATATTGGAAAATCTTATTTCGCTTTCTGTTTATCCCTTATTAGGCATAATCAACCGCGTTTCGAAGCAAAAATGTAGGCCGTTATAAATTAATACCAACACAGCTTCGGCAAACCTCATACTCAGCAGAACGTTATCTTTAATAGGAACGGCCCCATAAATTTAACTCGTCAACTGGGAGTCTCAAATGTCTTAATAACATAAACAAGCAGCCGCGAGCCTCACTTGGGTCAATCAAGTACATACGTAGAAAAGATTATATGAGTTATGAATGACGTATTATTTACAGAATTTCGATCACTCGCAGGTCGCTGAGACGCGGCACGTAGTACGTATCAGGATGAGGTTATTTTTCATCCGAATACTTGGAACGAAAACCGAGTTACACTGGTTATTTCAATAACCGGATAACCGGTTATTTTTTATTCGAATAAGCCCATCACTAAAATAATGCATTTATTTCCACATCTGATTTAGTAAAAGTGTGCACAATATATAACGCGAGAATCCCAATGAATACCTTTGCTAGTGGATGTGTGGTTTGCACACCGAAATTGTATGAGAGAGGGTGCAGACACAAGTCAGTGAATAGAGCAGAGAAAACCTTTCAGAATACTCCAAATACACTATTTTGTCTCGCTCTTACATGTTATGCAGCAATTTCACAGCGCGCTGTTCCAGTCATTACTTTTGAAATTTCAAAGCCTCTTCACTTACTTGGAAATTTGACCACAATGTGTATTGTACAAAAGTATGAATTTAGGTTAGCTGCAGTTTAAGATTTGTGTGTACTTCATACAAAAATGCCTGGTACTGTGAAATATTTGTTTATCTCCTCTGTGCAATGCTTCGTATATACAGCCTGTTCAAAATTAAGTGTGCACTATTGCTATCTCGGTTGCTATTATAGCTACGAAGTTGGTTAAATTAATAAAATAGTAGCATATTTCGTGCCGATTAAAATGGCGCAAACAAAAAAACAATTGAGCGTCTAGTTTCTGATATATGTAAAAAAACATTTTTTTTAAATTGAACCCCCTGTATATTTTGACGTCAATCAATAGCCAATCTTCTTCTGAACAAAAAACTTCCTATACCCAACTATCCTAAAGTTAATAACAATGGAGATATACGCCTGTTTAAAATTAAATGTGCACTATTGCTAACTTGCTTATTATGGGAGCTACAACGTCGGTTAAATGGGAGAAGTAGTAGTATTTTTTACGTGAATTTAATTATAAAAAAACAATTAAACATCGCATTTTTGAGATATTTAGCAAAACGTTTTTTTTTATTTGAACACCCAAAAAATTTAACATATTTTGAAATAAAATTACATTCTCTACAAACAAGTTTAAATGAGTTGCTACAAAAAAAATTAAAAAAGTTATTTCAAATTAAATGTTTTGCAAAAGCGTTAAATAAAATCTCTCTCAACAACAACAACGGAGGAGGAGGAAAAGAGAATCTCTCTCTTTTCCTCCTCCTCCGTTGTTGTTGTTGAGAGAATTTGGCGTAGCACATCAAAATTGAAATTTTTTTTATCAAATTTCAAGTAATCTAGATAATTTCGTCCATTAACTATGTATATTCTCAATATGTTATTATTTATTAAAATTCATTTTTATATTTAGTTGTAACTTTCACTAAACTGTTCTAGCCTTCTAGCAAATGTACGCATGGTCTAGTAAGTGTGTACATTTGCTAGGAATAATAAACATTTTTATATTGAGTTGATACTTTTACTAAAATCTTTAGGTAAATGTACCTACACAGTGACTAGTAGGTAAGTGTAGCCATTTACTGAGCTTTAAGCTTTTACTGTTACATATACCGGGTGGTTGGTCATACCTCTGAACATAGGCAATTTACATGGCTTATCACGGTTATGCATATTCTTGCTCACCATTTTTATGAAAAAAAAAGGTAGTGGTACTAAATTAAACAGAATAATTTTCCGCGTTGTTTACTATTAAACATTTATTGGATAATGCTAATTGTGCATAAAAATATTAATTTTAAAATTTAGATATTCGCAAATATGGGCGGCCGCGCTGTCTGTTGACAACTGAGATAATTGTGTCGCTTAAAATGGATGCAATTTACTCTAACGAGGAAAGGGTGTTCATTATTAAAACTTTTTATGCTGGCAATATTTATTTATTGTAACATCTCTAACAGGTGTTACCCTTATTACAAGAGATGTAGTATATATATATTCTGCTATATGCTGGTATGAACATTATAGCATGTAAAGTAAAATTAAAATAGTCATCCTAAACTAAAATCAACTTTAATCATGGTTGCAGGAGATGGATCGAAGCCGTAACTTGCTACTATGACTTTCCATACTGATTGGTAAATTTAAGTCCTAAACATTGGTTACATCAATAATTAATTTTGTTTCATTTTAGTTATAATAATACTTTTTTACAACAGATGCAAACATACTGTATGGAGCTGACAAATCAATGTTGAGCAGTATGTAAATTTGATTTACAAGCTTTAATATATCAGTAATCGGAATTCTGGTATAAAAAGAAGGTACAAAGAATAAAGGTGAGAAACGAACAGGCCTAGCGGGTACTCTTAAAGTTAATAGCGAAAGCAGCTTGCTATCGTTGATCTTATTATTCCATAATTTATAACAAAATTTTAATGAATTTACGTTTCCTCTGCTGTCCAAGCTCGGGAGTTCAAATTCTTGTCTTAAATTGGAGGACCTAACAGTATGGTAATCAGGATATACTTTATATTTCTTGAAATACAGTTGTCGTAAAAGTTTGTTTTGTACTTTCTCAATTGGACTCAAATGTGAAGAGGGTTGTGATCGCCAGACTAGCGATGCATATTCTAATTTGGGTCGCACCAGTGCACAATATAGAAACTTCAATGTTTTCCAATTTTTAAATATTTTGGATTGCCTGAATAAAAATCCCAATAATCGCAATGATTCACACACAACATAATCAATATGAATTTTATAATTTAATTTGGTGTCATATCTTATGCCCAAGTCATTCACATTATTTATTCTTTGTAACACTATGTTATTTATTTTGTAATCAAATATGATTTCAGACTGTTTACGGGTGCAAGACATTATATAACATTTCGATATATTAAAATTTAAATTGTTTTTAACACTCCAATTATAGATATTGGTTATATCCTTCTGTATTTTTTTACAGTCTTCTGGTTCTTTAATTGTCATATAAAATTTAATATCATCTGCGAATAAAAGACAGCTAACATGTTCTAGTGCATCAGGTAAATCATTTATGAAAATTAAAAAAAGAAGGGGTCCTAAATTAGACCCTTGAGGAACACCAGAGTGAGCCTCATGTTCACCTGACACACTTCCATTATATTTTACCACAAATTTCCTGTTTTGCAAGTACGATGAAAAAAAGTTTAACGTATTTGTAGCAAGACCCAAAGAATGCAATTTACCCAACAGTACGTCGTGATCAACCTTATCGAAGGCTTTCTGAAAGTCCGTGTACAGAACGTCAGCTTGATGATTTTGATTTAGAATTTCAGATATTTCATAATTAAATAACAGTGAATTAGTAATAACAGATTTTTGAGGAAGGAAGCCGTGCTGATTATCATTGACGTACTTTTGAAAATATGAAAATAACTTTTTATGTAATATTTGTTCGAATATTTTGGCTGGAGCGCTAATAACTGAAATTGGCCTATAATTTTCGATATTTGCTTTATCTCCCTTTTTAAATAATGGTGTTACCAAGGCTTTTTTCCACATTTCTGGAAAACTATCAGTTTTGAGCGATAAATTAAATATAAATAGTAGCGGTTTCTCAAGCCACTCTGCACAACCTTTCACAAGGTAAGGAGGTATTTTGTCTACTCCTGCAGATTTTTTAGGTTTTAGTTTTTTTACTGCTTCATAAAAGTCTTGTGAAGTTATCATATTAATGGTAAGATTATCTGTCAAAGCATTTACACAGTAACTCAAATTGTAAGAGGATATTTTACTTGAGTAAACCGAATTAAAATATTGAGCAAAGCTTTCGGCAACTTCCTTTTCAACTACGTCTTTATCTTTAAATTTCATTGCAAGATTGCGTTGGCCCTGGTGTTGTTGTTTACTAATATAAGACCAAAAGTTTTTTACGTTGTTTTGTGTGCTTTCCTCAACTTCATCAATATAGTCATTGCGAGCTCTCTTTATTAGGGATTTTAATTTTTTCCTAATTTCTTTAAATTTGTTATTGCACTGTTCAGATAAATACCTCTGCTTGCTTAATCGATTTTTTACTTTTATACATTCTATTATTTCCTGATTAAACCATTGTGGATATTTTTTCCTAGCTTTCTTCGTTACTGGAACAGCAACTTCTATAGCCATGTACATAATTTTATAAAAAGTTTGTACCGCTATGCTTACGTCCGTTTCTAAATATAAAGAGGACCAATCTATATCACGGATTGTTTGTGCTAGAAGCAAGAAATCACACTTTTTAAAATTGTAGAAATAATCTAATTCAGATTTATTGATAGTCGGTTCCTGCGAAGAATGGGTAAGCAAGATTGATAATGCAGGATGATAAATATCCTCCGTACCCAATGGAAATTCATCCCTTTGTACTAAACATGAAGAATCGTTTTCAGATACAATAACTAAATCCAAAGTTTTTCCAAAAGTGTTTTGAACGTTGTTTAATAATTTTAAACTGTGAAAATTCAAAAAATTTAGCAGTTCTCGGCTTTTATTTGTTAAAACATTCATATTAATTTCAGGGCTTTTAATTTCAGGAAAGTTAAAGTCTCCTACAATAACAATATTTTTATTTAGGCCGTATTGTTGAATACTCGTATCTATAAAATTAAATAAGCTGACGTACTGCTCGGTAGATGCACCCGGTGGTATATATATGACAATCAAAAGTACGAAGTTCTTTTTAATTTTTAAATGTATTGCAACTGCCTCAAAAAACGAGCTGTGTGTGAAACATTTGATAATTTTGTAATCACGTTTTACACATACCAATACACCTCCTCCTCTAAATTTGTTAGTATGCTCACTGGACCTGTCCGCACGCACCACATTGTATATATCTGGATCAATTATTTCTCCATTACAAATAAATTCATTTAGACCAGATTCCGTAATACCAATTATGTCATAGTTTCCATCAATTGCATTGACATAAAAATCATTCAGCTTCGTTCTCAATCCCCTGCAATTCTGATAATACATTAACATATTACTTTACTAAAGAAAACAAACAATAAACCAAAGTTTAGCAATTTAAATTCACAACAAAGTAACTTTCTATAATTATCAACGAAAAAATGACGAATTCAGACTTTGTCAAGCGCTGCCCTATATGTGGTTCTTTTGATAAAACTCAATGTTTTGCCAACAACCATATCACTTAATGCACACAATTTATCGCCCACATTGAATGCCGTCTATATATCTTCTTCACTGTTTATGCGATGGACTTTATCTTGCACCTTTACAAAAATTCTGCCATCATAAGACCAGACGTTTTTATAATCAAACTTGTCACATGCCATTTTAATTAGATTCACACGTTGTTTGGTGAGATCTTCCCTAATGGTAATTTTGCAGCCTTTCAATTTGCATTTATTTTTAAACACCTCACTTCTTCTTTTGTATGACACAAATTTGACTATTACTGGTCTATTTTTACCATTTTTCTTGCCCACGCGATGCATTCTGTCAATATCTGCACCACTTACATTAACTCCCAGTTTTTCTTGGAATAATTTGAGTACACTATTTTCAAGGTCTTCTTTTTCAGTTTCGACTATTCCAAAAATACGCAGGTTGTTGCGTCTAGAGTATTGTTCGTAACCCTCGTTTGTTTTTTTAAGGTTGCAATTATCTTCTTGCAGAACCGACACTTTACGCTTTAGGTCATTCACCTCACCACGCAATTGGGATATTATTGCCTTCTGTTCCTCCAACTTTTCAGTTATTTGCTGGAATACGGTTGCAGATATTGCTTCACTTAATTTCTTTTTCCACTCATCATCAAAGATATTGTTGACAACTTCACCAATTATGTCTTTATTTGCTCTAGTTTCAACAGGCATTGTTAATTTTAAATATTTAGGCAAACCAAAACTTAACCCGCAGCGCCACAGAACACGTCCGCTCAGCTCGAAAACATTTAAACATATATAATATAGCCCCATTCCAACAATTGCGACAATACAAACTTATGTGCAGAGATTCGAAATGACGGGAAGTGTAGCAGCTACAGAAAGCAAAGGTAAATAATTAATTACATACATTGATACTATTTAACAAGGGCGTAGCCAGGATTCCAGTTAGAGGGGGGGGGGGATAAATTTAATTACACAATCAACTATTATTATTATTATAGTTTTATTTCATTTTTTACAAATTAAAAAAATTATAAGTTGAAACATCATCAGTTTCCGCAAATCTGCTGCAGATCGCAGCTTCTTTTTTCTAATGTTGGAGAATGTGAATTGCAATAATGATTATAAATCAACTACCTTTTACTCTTTATAAATGTTTAGGGGTGGGCGACTGCCCACCCCTGCCCTTCCCTGGCTACGCACATGCTATTTAAATGTATAATATTGTAGGTAATCGAGAAAGTCGAAATGATGATTTAGAGGAAAGGGTTCTGGCATTAATACAATTAAATCCAAACCATATATCTAATACTTACTATATTGCTAGCGGCTATGAGTGGGAAACTTACCAAGGAAGTGAGACAGACAACCAACTCTTCAATGTATAAAGGTGAGCGGTGCGCAAGGGCGGCGGCGTCGTCCGCCCAATGGGGAAGTGGTCAAGTTTAAAATTCGCTTCTAAAGGCGGAGTTCGAAATCCCGCGCATGCGCACGAGACGCGTTATACTCTAAGTGAGACTATGTCGGCGCCGTAATGTTTTCTAGCGTTCCGAGGCCCTACTAGCAATATATGTGTATTATATATATGATCCAAACCTAAGTGCACGATCAGTAGCTCGTGAGTGCAATGTTAATCATGGATCGGTATTAAAAATACTTACTGCCAGTCTTATAAAAACCACTAATCTGACGTTAACTTTAATTCACTGTTAAAATAAACAAAAGCGCATCAAAACGTCAGTGCTTATGACATTTTATTCATTAGTAAACAAATTTTGATGCTCTTCTGTTTATTTTAACAGCGAATTAAAGTTAACGCCAGATTAGTGGCCTTTATAAGACCGGATGTTAGAAGCATAAACAGTTTTAATAATGAACACCCTTTCGTCGTTACAGTAAATTGCATCCATTTTAAGCGACACAATTATCTGTCAACAGACAGCTTTTGTTTTTTAACAAGCGCGGCCAGCGGCCACTCATATTTGCGAATATCTGAATTTTAAAATTAATATTTTTATGCACAATTAACATTTTCCAATAAGTTTTTAATACTAAACGACGCGGAAAATTTTTCTCTTTAATTTAGTACCACTACCATTTTTTCCCATAAAAATGGTGAGCAGGAATATGCATAACCGTGATAAGCCATGTAAATTGCCTATGTTCAGAGGTATGGCCAACCACCCGGTATAAATCTGTTGCCGTCACTTGAAACTGTAAATCTTCGCTAAAATCGTCGAGTGAAGAACAGCATGTCACCTCAAGCACGGAAGCAACTTATTCTATGTAATAATAAATAGTACTGCCAAAGACACCAAAGTTTACAGCTAACATGAAATGCAGCAGTGTATGACTGGTTGCATTTGATTTGGACGATGATTTTGAAGATTTATGAAAATATTTTTGTCAATACGTATAATTCCATTTTCGCATTAACCTTGTAGGATCAATAATTCAAAGACTAAGTATTGTTAAATACAATAAGTTCCTGTTGATTAACAAATATAAATCTTGAAAACTAGGTATACTGAGACAGGGAGATCAACAACTTTCTATCTTTTTGGATTTGAAAGAGGTACCTACGGCAGTATATCTAATCCAGTGTTAGAATTACAATTTTAATTCTGTCTTGGAACTACCTAGATGTCAAAAAGCAGGCTTTCTCAATTCTATCCGTCTGTTGGCGGTATAACTGAAAAACTATTTGTTGGAGGAAGACGATATTTGACATGCAGATTATGTCTACTGGCATGAAACCGAAAAAAAAATCGGACAAATATATACAGGGTAAGCACTTTAAAATAATAAAATACTTTATTTTTGTGTTAAATGAAAAATAGATAAAAGTAATCATTTGCGCATAGGTCAGGCTTTACACTTGACGAAAATGGGGCTCAACAGATACATGGTAATGTCGTAAATGAGTTAACAAGTTTGAATAATAAATTCGTTGTGTTAAATATAGCCCCGCATCGGAAACCCAGGAGAGGTTCTCCATGGTCCGGTGGATCAAATGCCGGGATTTAAATTTGCTTTCACAGGCGCTACAGTTCGAATCCCATCGCAAAAATTTTTTATATGAATCTGATTTAATTCGCATTGCCAAGTGTTCCGTTTTATTGTTTCAGTATTATTAGGATCATTAGAATATTTTACCTCTAGTTTCCTTTGACTTTTAAAATTGCTTAGTCACAACGTCCACTTTGCGATTTAATAATTATAGTTAGAAAAATAGATAAAAGTAATAATTTGCACATAGGCTAGGCTTTACATTTGATGAAAATGGGGCCCAACAGATACAGGGTAATGTCGTAAACGAGTTAGCAAGTTTGAACAATAAGGCCGTTCTGTTAAATACAGCTGAGCAACGCAAAGCTGGGAGAGGTCCTCTATGATCTGGTGGATTAGGTGCATGGATTTAAATTCGTGTTCGCAGGTGCTGCAATTCAAATTTCATCGCCAATAGTTTTTTTAATTTGAAATTGATTTAATTCGCAATGCCAAGTGTTTCCTTTTATTGTTTCCGTATTATTATGAACGTGAAGATATTTTTACCCCTATTTTCCTTTGATTTTAAAAATTGTTTAGTGTCTCAATGTCCACTTGTGAGGGAAGTTCTGAGTAAAGCCCTTTACAAAACTAAAACTGTAGATTAGTCCAGCACAATGCTATCTTGTTAATTGCTTACCTCAAGTAGCAGGAAATTCTAGTTTCCTGCCTGTCTCATCCGCCCCTGTGTGTAATGGTATAGAAAATTGAATGTAATAATATAATAATGCGAGTAAATAACATTCCACTTTTTATTTGAAATCGGCAGTGAAGTACGCCGAAATCGTCATTAAAAGTTTCATTGTAAAAGTTTTAGATGTAGGTAGCTGGGAGTAGAGGGTTAGTTTATTTTTAAAATTATATCAATATATTAATCTATTAATAAAACACAGCTAGTTTTTTAAACTTTTGTTATTCAAAATAAAAACTTTCGACAATAACAAAGTGAAACTGTTATAGGAACTTAAGAACATAAAATCAGAATTTATAGTTTATTTGTTTACTTAAAATATTAACAATCTGAGCAATGTTTTCTGTTGCCATGTTTTCTTTTCCACTCAATTTGTGCAGTAGTTCTATGTCATTCTTAATCCTATCCAGAACTAAATCAATTTGGGCCCTATCTAGTTTAAACTTTTTCTGTGATAGGTGTGGTTCAGTTTCATCATTATTTACTTCTGTATTAATTGGTGTTGATAAAAATTCGAGACACTTGTGTTGAAATTTGTATTCCTTTTGTAGAGTCAAATATTTCTCTATATCAATTGTCCCTTTATCTTCCTTATTCTTTTGAATATAATTGAATACTAGTCTTTGCAATTGCTTTTCATTCTTTACTGCACTTTGAACGATAGTTTCATGCACTATATTAGGAACATACACACAAATTTCCAGTGTGTATTGTTTGACAATGGGATTTGTATCTAACAGTAAGGTATGACATAATTCTGCTGTTATTCCAGTGACTTGATTTTGTTCTGGCGAGTGAGTGAGCGATCTTGTTGCAAGAGATTTTAAAATTTGAACAGTATGCATTTTTATAGCGTAGCCAGCATTTAGTAATTGTTTCAGCTTTGTAAGTACCTGAAAAAAAAACAGAACTTTATGGGTGTGAATATAACACTTGCCTTTTAATCTTACTAACAGGATTTTTTGCACTTACAACCCCGTAAATGTATAGATTGGAGTAATATTCAGTTTTGTTAATCTTATTTTGTATTTTGATTTTTTGTGCCTAGACAAAACTAATTTTCACCGGGTCACGGCGGTTTGTGTACGTAGAAATATTTCGGTAAGAAGTGAAACAAGTAAACATATGAATCCAGTATTGAAATTGAAAGCAACTGAAGATATAACAGCTTCAAAGAAAATAATGTCTAGAAAAACAAAAAATAATTATACATAATACAACTAGATAAAAGTTGCAGTTGCAGTAAGCGTAACTGAACCTTATAGAATGGGAGAAGAGAAAAACATTAGTTGTTGGAATTCGAACTAAAATTATAAAATAGAAATTATGACAAATAGGAAAAAACGACTTAAAGATTAATGAAATGTCAAACCAAAATAAATTTAAAAACAAATCAAAGGAAGAAAACAAGACAGGACGTAAAATCAAGATGGACTATAAAAGATGAAAAAATAAATAAAAATAGTATGAATGGGATCAGACAAATAATGGTCTACAGATTTAAAAACTAAATTTCAGGAACGAAACTCGACAACCGTGAAAAAGAGCAAGTAATATAGAGGAGCGATTCCAAACCTCTTTTTCCTTGTGAAGCTCTTCTAAACACTGGAATAAATTGATGACCCCCTGTGTAGCCATTTCAAAATAATGCAGACTACTAGAAAAGAACAAGTAGCACGAACGGCCATTCAAATAAAAAACCAACAACTGCAGTATGTGAATCAAATGGTATATTTAGGAGCTATCATCAACAAAGATGAAGATCAGTCACATAGATTGCAGAAACATTGTGTATCACCAAACGAGAGGAAAAGCAATTGAGAATATGGCAATGAGAAATATTAATAAATACATTAGGATAAAAAAAAACAGAAGAAAATTAGTATAGGCATAATATTAATCAATAATTCGTAGAAGAAATACAAGAAGATAATCTGAAGGTGATAAAAGCACAAATAAATGAATGGTCAGGTCATATCCTAAGAGCAACAGAACTATAAAAATAATCAAAATTGAAATAGTAGGGATACATTCCTCAGGGCAGTCTATAAAAATAATAACACAATGGAACCCTACAAAAACATAACATAAAGGAAACCAAAAATAGGATGGTGGGAAGAAGCAACAGCAACATAGTAAACTCCATCACTTGGAAATGTAAAAAGGCAGATAAGCTAGGGACTGATCCACTACAGTAAATTCCTACATTTTATACAAGGAAAACATATAGCTGAATTAAATACATTAACGTGTCCTCAGAGTATCGTGGACGGAACATAGAACGAACACATCGATATTGGACGAATTACATATCACCACCCGGTTGCTAAGAATGATCAATCGCTCTTACCTTCAGTATCTCGGTCATATTTCCAGGAGAACAGGAACAATCGAAAAACTTATGATTGAAGGCAAGGTAGAAGGCAAGAGGCCAAGAGGCAGATCGCCAACTCGTTGGACTAAGCGAGTTGAAGATCTGCTACACACAGGGTTGCACGATGCCATCCAACTAGCTCAGGACAGGGACAACTGGAGAATCACTATCGATTCCCTATAATTTCAATTACAACGGTGTCACCAAACCCTCTCGAGGGTAATTAGACCGAGGAGGAGGAGGATACAAGGAAAACATATAGCTGAATTAAATACATTAAACAGTGACACATTTGCAGTAAGATTAATTAATCTGCCTTATGAGAAACTGTACTAGTAAATTAGTCAGCTGTAAAGTACCACAATAGCGACCAAATCAATTAACAAGCTTGATTTAGCTACAGCTATGTATTTTAAATTGCAGTTTGCAAGCGGAATTAAAACATTTAAAGACAAAGGAGTACAAAATAGCTTAACTATGTTTGGAACAACCAGAAGGGGAAATAGATATGGTAGTGATACACCAAAACACAGGAAAAGAAAGAGACAGGATGATAATACGACGGATTGGGCTCAAAAAAGCAAAAAAACAAGCACGATGCCAGTCAAGGAAAAAAGTAAAGATGCAGATGCCAAAATAACT
The DNA here is from genome assembly GCA_940337035.1 of Agriotes lineatus. NCBI lineage: Eukaryota > Metazoa > Arthropoda > Insecta > Coleoptera > Elateridae > Agriotes > Agriotes lineatus. The sequence goes on along the minus strand of CALNHX010001206.1, from coordinate 148,821 downwards.
TTAAAAAATGTTGAAATAGATGATGCGCGAGATTAAAGAATTTAGAAGGGAACATCAAGAACATCAGAGAGGATGTAAGACAAGAGAAATTACGAAAGAAAATGGGGAACTCAAAGATAAAGTGAAAATACTAGCAAGAAAAGTTGAAGAGTGAATAGAAAAACAACATAGCAATAAGAAGTGCAACTCTTAAGAGTGGGGGGGGGGGGGGGGGAAGTAGAGGTGGAAAAATTCATGGAGCAAGAGTTGGAAAGTAAAAAGAACTTAAGGGAAACATTATATATTGATAATGATCTAACAGAGGAAGACAGGAAGATACAGAAAATGATCAGAGACCTAGCTAGAATAGACAGACAGAAACGGAAAGGAGTTACAGTCGGTTACAAGAAAGTAATTGCAAAAGGCGAAACATGAATCTGGAATGAAAAGCCTGAACAGTTACAGAGGAAGGATGAGGGAGTGGCACCTCTTATACAAAAAACTAGATACTAGGTTAACGGAAAATGATTTTGGATATACCAACATATAAGAAGAAAACTAGAAGCAATAAAAGAACCAAACTACAGATAACAGTAAAAGAGAAATGAAGATTAAAATATGAAATGTGGGGTCTAAATGGAAAAGAAAATGAATTGGTTGAGGAGTTCTGCAAAGCAAAGCTACGTGTATTACGGAAATGAAAAAGGGGTAGGGGGTAGAATGAAGAACGGTGATCTTCAGCAGTGCAGACATGGAGGGTAGAGCAAAGGCAGGGGTAGCTGTGCTTATAAAGAAAGAAAAGAAGGCTAAGATTACGACATGGGAGTTTATATCTGAAAGACTAATGAGACTCATTATAATAGACTGAAAAAAATAGGAAGGAACTTAATAATTATATTGATAGTATAGACATGATAGAATTTTACAAGAAAGACTCAGATGTACTATAGAATACCAGCTGGAAGCGGACAATGTGGATTTAGGAAAGGAAGATGCACACAGGATCTAATTTTTGTAATCAACCAGCTAACAGAAATAGTAATAGAATAGGATAAGAAGATGTCCTTTGCTTCATATATCTGAAAAAGGCATTTGACTGAGTTCCAAGACAGAGCTTATGGGAGGTATTAAAGAAAAGCAATGTTAGCGAAGCACTAATAAATGCGATTTAGAGCATCGGAAGGATTCAGCACAGAAATAGGAGTAAGCCAAGGTGGAACGCTTAGCCCATATCTGTATATTATAATGTTAGATGACATAATAAAGGAATGCAATGCTATGAGTGGGGATACCACCGTATGAACATACAAAGCACATATTTGCTGGCATTTGCAGATGATATGATGATACTTGCTAAATCAGAAGAAGAACTACAAAGGAATTTAATGATAAAAAACACAATACTCAATAAAAAGAATATGGAGATAAATACAGAGAAAACTAAAGTGATGGTATTTGCCAAGGACCCGGAAGAAATTCACATCGATATTCTAACGTTCAAGTATGTAGGAGTGGTGCTACACGAGAATGAAGATGTAAATGAAGAATTAGGAGATAGAATAAGTGGAAGTAGTAAACTTTACTACACACTCAACAGTACCTTTACTAGAAAAAGGGACATAACTCTACTAAAAAGGCTTTTAAAATAAAAAATAATAATTAGGGCAAATCACCACAATTTACAAATTAAATAGTTTTAATCAAGAATTCTTGTGTAATCTCAGGGCTAATCAAAGTGATATTATAATTAATATTTGCAAAATAAATGGTTTATTACTCTTTCGATTTTATTCATTTGTAATCGAATAAAATAAAGCTCCGCTCTAGCACGAGAACAACTCTTTTTCGAAGGGTTAGGTCTTAACACTTGTATTACAATTATTTTTGAGTAGGACAGATTAACTCCTATGGCAATTGCTCGAATTCGTATCTGACATAACAGTTTAACAGATATGGATTGCTTCTACAAAAAATAAGCTTAATTTGAAGGCAAAATACCAAAAAATGGCAAAATTCATATCAGGTAAATATAATGCAAATAATTATGACGTAATTTCCAGCTAACCTGGTTTTGTTTCAGTGACTTAGGGACGCCGAGATCTGCATTTGTTTAACTTCCTGCAATTTTCGTTGTCCAAAACCACTTATCCGCAAAATCAAAGGACGCTACCTTGATAAAACCTGGAATGGATCTGGGAACTGGGGTCTGCTTCTACACCTCTTACAAAGTCTAATCTTGATGAAACTCAAAGCTAGTGGGCCTTCTCCAATTGCTTCCCTGTGTAATTTACCTTGTAAGGACAGCTTCGTAGGCTGGATCACAAAATCAAACGACGCCAAGGCAATTATAAACTTGGTGATGGTTTCCTGCTCCAAATCTCTGCAAGTAGGGCTCGATAATGGATTCCCCAACACGCAGTACACACAATTCTTGCTGGCCGATGCTTGCAACTATTCGAAAACTTGCCCGAAAACTGGCCTTGCTGTAGAACACACCTGTTTAATTCTTGCAGAGCTTCTCCCTACTCACTGGGGTCTGTTACCAAGAGGAAACTTTATACAACTACACGCTTCAGACTGGTGAATAATAAAAAACTACTTTTTGGCTCAAACAGAAAACTTTTTAATATGAAAATTTACATAAAAACTGTAAGCACCTCTTGCACATAGCACAATTTTTCAAAGATTTTTTCAATCATTAACAATTGAAGGTCTAGTATCCTAGCAACTAAGTTTTACAATTGTTTTATGAAATAAGTTTTGATATGTTTTTACTTAGGAACTAAACTGTCTTTTCTTGGAAATTGTCAACAGTAATGTATTAAGTGCATAGTGACTTGCTGATAATGCTGGTCAGATTGCACAACCGTGAGTGCAATCTGGTCAGCATTATCGAAGCAAGGAACTATGCACGCGATTAAAAAAACTAACGAATCATCATTTTAATGAGTAAGGTGGAGTATTACCGATAAGTTGTTATATAACAATAATTATCGACGCAAGCCATTTTTGATTGGTTGAAAGTTCAAAAAGCAAGTGCAATCATTGGTCAAATGACATCGTTCGACAGATGTATGCAATAGTCCATCGTAACACTTTAAACTCTACATCTCTGCATTTTAGTTTTATATGCACTGTTTCATATGTTTACCTTAGCAGTTCAGAATTGTCTGTGTCCTATAATAGGTTGCCTTATCTTGCTCTTTGCAATCTTTGATTCCTTGCACTGCTTTGCACAGTTTCTTTACCAGTTAGCTGTCTTCTGTTTACTGGCTTCATAAGCTTTTACTCATAACTAAAGCTGATAATTATATGTACTCATATGTACGAAAATATGCGCATATATATGCATACATTTTGTTCAGCATATGCACCCAAAGTTATAATATATGCACATAATATGCTCTAATTTTTTTTGAAAATAAGTAGGGTACTCTAAATTATTTTAATTATTTTGTGTGAATATATTTATTTCTCTAATTTTTATTCAAAGACGTCATTCATTTTAACGTTTGATTATATAAACATGGACTGCCAACGCCAACTTCACGTTGTAAGCCAACATAAAAAACAGATTTCCCTTAACCCTACCAGACTATTATTCACAAAACATTGAAAGTTCGATTCTTGAAATGGATTCTATGTTGGCTGATTCCTTATACATTGCTTGTATGGAAAAGTGGGGGTTGCTGGCAATCTATGTTTACATAGTCAACGATTTTAACAGGGACTTCCCGTTTCCTCTGCTTATTTCGATAAGAGCACTGCACTCCAGCGGCAGAAAGTGAAAGTATATAATCTCAGTTGCGCATAAAATTTTATTAATAAATTTAATAAAATAGTAAATTTCACAAAAAATCTCAAAACGTCTATACATTACAAATTATCGCTAAAAATATAACCAAATATGCAAAATCCAGAAAGTATGCTCAAAAACGTATAAATATGCAAAATGAAACTTGGCTTAAATGATTTGTTTTCACATAATTAGTATACATATGTAAAAAGTTTCGCCGGGATATCAATTATACAAAATATGCATTTGCCATATAATATCAGCTTTACTCATAACGCTCATATAATTTTTGTAAATCCACAAACCATCCTTGTATCATATTAAATCCACATTATTAATTTAAGGTGCGCTTGCCATTCCGAACATCAATTATGAATAAAATGTTAAACATAACCCTTTTTATTCTGCCTTATCTAATGCTAACCCCTCTCAATTAAATTATAGTTATTGCTAATCACATCATGTGCATTTATTAATGTAAAATACTGACTTTATCTTGCAATAAACAAAATATTAATTCTGTGCTCATTTTGAATTCTTTCATTTTCGTGTTAGTTAGGCAACCAGAATTGCTGTGAGTATTAAACCATTGCAATACCTACAGTAATACATGGTTGTGTCATAGACACTGACAAAAAAACAAGAAAACAAATTGTAAACAAATAAAATAAAGTTTCTAAAGGCCGTATTGGGTGTAAAAAGAGCCTGAATAAGAAATATGGAAATACGAGAACAATTGCAAGTACCGACACTCTTAAGCAAAATAGAACAGAAGAGGTTAAATTGATTGAGACATGTGTGGACAATGGGTGAAGAAAGGATGCCACGAATAATATTCGAAGGAAAAGTGGTAGCAAAGCGTAAAAGACAGAGACCCAAGAAAAGATGGACGGATGAAGTAGTGGAAATCGTCAGAAAAAATTGAATACAGTGGCAAGAAGCAAGAAGGATAGCACAGGTAAGGAAACTGTGGAAGAGAAGGATTCAAGAGATGCAGTAAAACAACACTTCGACACTGCTTAGGTGGTGTATATGAGAAAATATTAAGAAGACAAAATGGAACAACTTTCAATAATCAGGCACAACCAAGCTTTCACCTGCAGATGAAAATAACACTGCTGTAATACTTTATACAGACACATACAACGAAAAACTTATAATACTTATCAGCGAGGAATAATGGCTAAATTAAAGAAAAATGTAACACTCACGTTAGAAACAAAAACCTACAAACATGTTACAACTACGAAAATGAATTCACAGATTATGGAGGGTATAAACCAACACTAAATTATAGTCAACCTCCACAATTATTGGATAGCAGCACAGAATAAACACCTAACGGACTCAGAAGCGACAATCACGGCGGCGCCTTTGATGTTCGAGTAACCGATTTCAGTTATGGCGACCATATTGAAAGAATCAAGAATAATATGTTGGTGGCACTGTAAGTCTATATCAAATTCGAGGTTAGCAGGTTAGGTTTTGCGTCAGTTTTGAGACAGACTGACGCAAAACGTAACTACTCTCTTTCAATATGGCCGCCATAGTTGAAAGTGTCGCTTCTGAGTCCGTTACGGGTTTATTCTGTGATAGCAGTGTTCAGTACTGCATTATAAAAATCAGCTCCAACAAAAACATTGAGAAATCGTCAAATCACTTAAACTTTTTCAAGTTGGAGTGGTGTAAAACTATTTACCATTGTTAAACACACCATTTCAAAAATACCCTTCAATCACAAATACAGAGAGTTTATTATAACGAGCAATGTGTAAATGCATTTATTTTAAAATGCAATATGGAAATGTTACTGAGCATGTAAAGACACAATATATTCTACGGAGGAAGGAATTCTGTTTATCAAATAATATAAAGGCTACAGTTTACAGCAAGTATGTGGGTTATTACATGTTAATTCTTTTAGACCAAGAGCCCAGAACACTTGAATTACTAGTCATAGCGGCAAGGTTGGTAGGTAGTAAACCTTTTTATATTGCCCAAGTAAGTTGTAAAAACGCAAGTATGGCAGCCGAACTGCGGTTAGAAATATTAACGGCGGCTTTGGAAAATTGTTAATAAATTTAAATATATTTTTTTAAAGCGGCAAGGCTAATTTTTGTTTTAATCGATAGACAAGGTCCCTAAACCCAGAAAAAAATTTTGTGCCATACTGATACGAAGGGTATAAGGGGCCGCCATACTAGGTCAAACTGGTAATTTTTTCGGTGACAAAATAATAATAGCGGCAAGCTTCAATTTTTGTTTACTACTTCATTTAAACGCCAATTATCCAAAAATATAATTGCCATACCGCTCGAATGGTTATGTAGGTAGCCATACTGGTACAAACATGTATGGTTTTTTGCCCAAAATTAGTGATAGCGGCATGGCTAATATTGAAGGTGTAGCTTATTTACGGTGTAAATAACCATAAAATAACATTGCCATACTAATAGTGTAGTTGGGGAGGGAGGGGAGGGGTGTTATAAGGTTTGAAAATTATAGGCTTTTAAAAGTTATTTTAGTGATCGAGGCGCATAACAATCTTCTTGAGACAACTGCTGACAAAATGACAAAAGCACATCTTGCCTAATTCAGTCGTGTTGTGCCATTGACGTTTGAAATGGATAACTATCTAAAATGTTGTTTTTATTATACCTGCATCAGAATCGCCGTTTAAAGCACGCCTGAGCGTGCGAATAAAGGCGATTAAAGCTCGCCGAGCTTTAACACGTTCAGTGCCCAGGACGTTAATTAACGTTTTTTGGCGCTCCCGCTAGGCGCCCAAGACGTACTTCTACGTCCAATTCTCATGGCGCTTCAAACTGATGCTGTTTTGTGGGCGTTGCTTTGTCGTCAGTAATATTGAAGGGGCGTGTGGTAAGAACTCTATTTTCCTTTAGTTTGAGTTTGGTTGCCGGTTGGAGCACATCTCAATGGATAACGTCCTGCACACAGTGCATTCACATACAGCGCGGCCTTGCGCGTTGACCACGTACACAGGATTGGCAGTGAACGTGTTAAAGGTTGTCAAGGAAACGACTGAATGCAACAACGGACATGGACGCGACAAAAACGTAAATAATTCTCGTAACTATAGTAGCAATATTATTATGCCCTCTCGATTTATCACGACAAAAATTATTTCTAAGTTTTTAGTGCGTAATTTATTTCCAGTATTGGAGGTATAATAAAAAATAGCGTAAAGTATTCGTGGATAACTGGTCTTTAAAACACTTGCTCTGTTTCGAGCACTCCGGCTACGCCGTCGTGCTCGAAAACCCGCGCGTGTTTTAAAGACCTTGTTATCCACTCATACTTTAATATACTATTTATTTGTAAAAAACATAGCGAAGATGTTCCGTTATTTACAGTAGATACATTAAATAAGTATAGTGTTTCGTTATCGGTTCGTAAAAAACATAATTTAAAATTTTCTGAGTTGATTTTGCCATCTTGCTTCAATGAGAATGATGGATACCACGTAACGTGTTACAGAAGTTTTAACGCTTTGATGCAAAAGTATAAAGATAATGTGCAATCTCTATCAACAACAATAACTTCCTCGGAGCCATCTCCAATTGGTGAAAACTCTCGTTCTAATGAAGCAACTCTTCTTGGACAAAAAACTGAAAAAACCAATACAACTGGACCAATACCTTCTTACACTGGTGAAACAACGCCCCCTTCTGATTCACCAACATCTACTAGAATTAATCATGAATCATCTTTGGAAGATTCGATGTATGGAGAGAACAAGTAAATAAAAAACGTTAATTTATGTTAATAAATTATAGCAACAACAGCTTGTAGAGCGAGGATTTTAAGACATCCAAGGCTGTTATTATTCGTAACATTCGTGGTGCGTTTAATAGTTTATCGGTTGCAGTATGCTAATTGTCGCCATGTAGGGTAAAGGAATATTACCGTGCAGATACAGTTATGACTTAGTTATCAGCCTACTTTTGTATATGTAAACAAAGGCGTAATTTAGTGAAACCGGTAAACTTATATAATAGCAGCCGTCGCCTGCGTTGATTAACAAAAGCTAACCGAATGTCGGTAATACGCAAATTATAGCCACATCATGAAATTGGTGCTGGGTGACACCATCTGACAGATCACATATTTTCCCTTTACGTGATAACCTGTATCGTGTAAAAAATTATGTGGTGAAAAATTTGATTAGTACAACTAACCTCCATGCAAAATATCATCCAAAAGTCAAAATCACAAAAACAGTTAATTAATGAAAAAGATTGTATTAAGCAAAAACAGTGTATTAATAGATCTATCAATCCATCCTTTTTTAAAAAACAGTTAATTAATGAAAAAGAGTGTATTAATCAAAAACAGTGTATTAATGACGTCTATTAATCCATCCTTTTTTAGGAAAAATAATTCATTAATATTGAAATTAACAAGCGGTCAACGAAAAAGGTACTTAATAATATAACCTGTACAATTTTGACAGAATCACTCACCTTTTACAGGATGTTTAATACTGAACACAAGGTGGTGATGTGTATCGAAAGTGCAGGAAATCGTTTTGAACAGCTGTAGTTTTTGTTACTAACATCTTTATGTATTCAACAAAAATGTTTGTATTTGTTAAAATGACATTCTTGATATAACCTTAAACTGACAGATATAAAATGCCAATATGACATTACCACGACTGCCAATAAAAATTTTTGACAAAATAATTCCACATCCCTCTAGAGGGTAAACGTTTTCGATCATACTGTACATGTTTTATAAACGTGTTAAGTCTTTGTTTACTATTATTTTTGCTGTATTGTTAGTGTTTAGCTTATGAATGATTTGTATTATCTTTCAATTATAACCTATATCAAGAAGTACAAAATCATTGTACGACGTCCTTGTAAAGGCTAATTTAGGTCTTTTTTCGAGTATGGCAAGCCTTTATATACTATTTATTGGTATGGCAACTATATTAATTTACTAAATATGTTGTTAACTATATAAAAAGGCCTATGCCATACTTGCCGCTATCACTAATTTTGGGCAAAAAACCATACATGTTTGTACCAGTATGGCTACCCACATAACCATCCGAGCGGTATGGCAATTATATTTTTGGATAATTGGCGTTTAAATGAAGTAGTAAACAAAAATTGAAGCTTGCCGCTATTATTATTTTGTCAACGAAAAAATTACCAGTTTGACCTAGTATGGTGGCCCCTTATACCCTTCGTATCAGTATGGCACAAAATTTTCGTCTGGGTTTAGAGACCTTGTCTATCGATTAAAACAAAAATTAGCCTTGCCGCTTTAAAAAAATATATTTAAATTCATTAACAATTTTCCAAAGCCGCCTTTAATATTTCTAACCCCAGTTCGGCTGCCATACTTGCGTTTTTACAACTTACTTGGGCAATATAAAAAGGTTTACTACCTACCGACCTTGCCGCTATGACTAGTAATTCAGGTGTTATGGGCTCTTGGTCTATTTGTTATTTGTGATGCTTCTTTGCAATAAAATTATGGTTCATATATTGCATTTTAAAGTAAATGCATTTATACTTGGCGTCGGCGTGGCGTATCCTTAGAAACCAAAAAGAACAATCAACTCCTTATGGAAATGGGAATACCACATTGCGCATTAAAATAAATTCATTGTATATACAGGGTGTTTACGGTCTTGTGATTTTATTTTTAAGGGGCGATTAAACATCTTAAAAGAAGGTCATTAACGCTAAAATGCCTTAACAAAAGTTGTATAATAAGAGAGATATGACTTTAAAATTTTCTTTTAGATTTTATTTTCTATTTTTAAGGGGCGATTAAACATTAAATTAAATTAAACAAATACACATTTTATTTTAATTCTTATTTTTTTCAAGAAAACCACCTTACACTAGATGTTTGAAGTTATCGCCATGTTGTTGAATGCAAAGTCTTGCTCGAAGTATCCATGAGTTGGCATAACTTGCAAGGCCTGGATCTTGCCGTCGAATTGTTGTCGCAGCTGCTTCAACGCCGTTACGAACATCATCCAAATCAACTATATCGTTGGTGTATACCATGGTCTTCATAAAGCCCCATAAATAAAAGTGTAGAGGGTTAAGGTCGGGTGACCGAGACGGCCATGGAACAGGACCACCTCGGCCAATCCATTTATTTTCCAAATACATTATCCAGATGTTGGGGAACTAAACGATTAAAATGCGGCGGTGCGCCACCTTGAAGAAACCACATTTGTTGACGTAGGCTACATTCAAACGTACTTCTACTAGCAGTTCTAGCAAATGATTTTGCAGAAAAGAGAGGTAATCATTTCCAGTCAATCGGTTTGGCAACACAAAAGGGCCAATATGTTGTCCGTTGATTCTTTCTTTCTTCTTTATGTAGCCATTTTCTATCCGCTGGATATAGGCCTCCCTCATGTTTTTCCAACTTTCTCGGTTTTGTGCGACGTCGTACCAGTTTAGTCCTGCAGCTTTCTTTATATCGTCACTCCATCTCATCTGGGATCTTCCTACTTTTCGTTTTTCTCCCCATGGTCCCCATCTTATTAACTTTCCACTCCATTTGTTTACTCCTCTGGCCACATGTCCTGGCCATTCCCACTTCAGTGACGCTGCCCTTCTAGTGACGTCCTATACTTTTGTTTTTTGTCTTATCCATATGTTAGTCTTGTGGTCTCTCAATGTTATTCCCAATATTTTCCTCTCTATTGCTCTCTGGTGGACTTCTAGTTTGTTTCGTAATTCTTTTATAAGGATCCAGGTCTCTGCTCCATACGTTACCACTGGCAGTATACACTGATTATACAGTTCCGACTTGAGAGAGATGGGTATTTCCATATTCATTATGTCTTTTAGCTTTCCATACGCTGCCCAACTTTGTCTTATCCTTTTGTCTATTTCTAACTTTTGATTACTTTTACCAATTGTTATTGTTTGCCCAAGGTATACATAATTTGAGACTCTTTCTAATTGGTTGTTTCCTATCATCATTTCTTCAGCTTCTTCGTCCAGTTCCTCTGCATTAGTCATGTATTTAGTCTTATTAAAGTTTATTTTTAGGCCGACTCTTGTTGATGCTGTGTGTATATCTTTCAGCATACTTCTTAGTTCTTTTGTCTTCGCTATGATCACAATAGCATCGGTGAATCTTAGGTGGTTTAAGGGTTCCCCTGCAATGTTTAACCCCCTGTCACTCCAGTCTATACGTTTAAAGGCATCTTCTAATACTAATGTAAATAATTTGGGTGACATATTATCGCCTTGCCTCACTCCTCTTTGTATTTTAATTTTATTGGTGTTTTCATGGAGCTGTACCTGTAGTGTTGCATTTTTATATATTTCTTCGATTAAATTGGCGTATCTATAATCTATTCCGGCGTTTTTAAGTGCCTGCAGCACCGCCCACATTTCTACCATGTCAAAGGCTTTCTTATAGTCTACGAAAGCTACCCAGACTGTTATGTTGTATTCAGTTACCTTTTCCACTAGAGTTCTTATCGTTTGCAGGTGTTCCACTGTACTAAATTGTTTTCTGAAGCCCACTTGCTCTTTCGGTTGGTAGAAGTGTAGCTTTATGGTTAGCCGGTTTATAATAATTCTCGAGAATAGTTTGTAGACCTGGGAAAGTCAACTGATGGGCCGATAGTTTTCGAGGTTGTCTTTGTTTCCCTTTTTGTATATTAGAACGACTTTTGAGTTAGTCCAAGCTGTAGGAACATTTTCTTCATCTAAACACCTGTTAAATAGTTTCTCTAGTTGTGTTATTAACACTTCTCCACCTTCTTTCAGCATTTCCCCTACAATCTCATCTTCCCCTGCAGCCTTTCCATTTTTTACCTGCTTTAAGGCGTTTCTAATTTCTTCCTTGTTTATTGGTGGTATTTCTTCCGAATTCATATTTATTATCTTTCGCTGTCTTTCTTCTGGTTCCACATCACTTTCTATTTTTAATTTATATAAGTCTTCGTAATAGTATATTACAGCCCGAGATGGGAAGTGTTTCATTACTGTCGAGAGATTAGTTAGCTGATTGAGACGCGAAGCGTCGAAATCAGCTATTATCTCGAGACTAAGGAAACTTCCTGTCGAGGTTTGTATACTATTTTATTCGCAACCACTTTATTCTAAACAATAATTGGAACAATTATCTACTATATTATGATACGATAGATTGTGACGCGCATTAATGGATCAACGAGATTCCCAGTGTCCCTACCTACTCAGCGGTCGGTAATGTACTTCCCGCACTCACTTCCCGCACTTGAGCGGGAAGTGAGTGCGGGAAGTAGCGGGCTGAAATGTACGACTTCCCCCACTCAAATGAGGTCAGGAATGTTAACATTACATATATGGTTGCGAATAAAATTCATTTACTACGTTTAAAATTTCATTTCTGTCCGTTACTAGGACGCCGTCTTTGTTTATTACCTTAATTACTTCCTTTTTGCTACTGTTGTGTCTTCGAAAGATTTTCATTCCTTTATGCTCTTCCAGTATTTTTTGGGCTAGTTCAGTTTTATATTTTCTATCTTCTTTTGCCATCCTCCGCGCTGTCTTGTTTACTTCTGCATATTCAACTGTATTTCTTTTGTTTTCGTTGATTAGATTTCTTCTTTTTTCCAGCATTTTCTTTGTTTTGTCACTTAGCTTGTTATTTTTGTTAGATTTTGGTCTTGGTTTTACATATTGTTCAGCTGCTTTTTTCACTTTGTTTACTATATCCTCATTTAGTCTATTTATATTCTGAACCGCATCCTTATTTGTCATGAAAAACTTTTCTATATTCGAGCGGTACTTTTCTGAGTTTTGTTTTAGCATTTCTCTAGCCAGTTGATTATGTGCGTTTTTCTGCGTTTTTTTTACTCCTTTCCGGCTTTTGGTTTATATTCACTGTGGCCCTTACTATTCTGTGATCACTTCCCGTATTGAATCTCACTAATACATTTACGTCTTGTATTATTTGCATACTTTTTGTTAGAACATAGTCGATTTGGTTCTTGATTTGTCCATCTGGACTAACCCACGTCCACTTTCTGTCATCTTTTTTTTCGAAGAATGTATTAGCGTTGTAAAGCTGTTGTTGTTCTAGAAAGTTGATCCATCATTGTGCCTCTGTCATTTCTAGTACCTAGTCCATGTCTTCCTATATACTTCTCCGTGTTGTCTTCTTGTTTGCCGACTTTGCAGTTGAAATCTCCCATTATTATTGCTTGTTGTGTTTTGTTTTCTTCAAGAGCCTTCGATATGTCTTCATAGAATTCCTGTTCATATTCGTCTTCATAGCTGTTTGTTGGGGCATCTACTTGGATGACCTTTAGTGATGCTAATTTGTTTATTTTTATAGTGACATATATCACTCTATCCGATACCGCTTTAATTTCTCTTATACGTGTGTATAGCCTTTTGTGTATCATTATACCCACTCCACCATGGCTAGAGTCATCTTTGTTTTTGTAGAACAGGGTGTGACCCGATTTCAGTTTTACACATTCTTCTCCGCTCCTTCTGGTTTCACTTATCCCTAGTATGTCCCATTTGATTAGACCTAATTCATGTTCTAGTTCTTCTAGTCTTTCTTCCGATGAGATGGATCGTGTATTGTACGTCGCTATGTGCAGTTTAGTTTGGTTCTTTAGCTTTTTCCTTGCGAACTTTCTGCCTCCCCCAGAATCCGTGAGGCAATTAACTGACGAGTCAGTGCAGGATTGAGGACTGGTCCCACCCCCCTGGGGTACTTGATTTTTTAAAAATTTACATGCCATATGGGGTATTTGGCATTAAAACGCCACGCTTGCCAGACATGTTGGCGAGTTTTTAAAGGACAGGATATGGGAAAAGGTAATGTAGGTTTGTGGGTGGGATTTAGGTATGGGACATGGTTCCCTAACAGGATGTGGGAAGTGTAGAGAACCAAGACTCGCATGGGCAGGGTCGTTTCTCTGAAGTAGATCTGTCCTCCATCGGGGCCGCAGAGGAGCGCCTACCCGCTACCCGTTGATTAATCCGGCCCAAACGTTTATCGCGAATCTGTGCTGGAAATGATTACGACGAGCAGCATGTGGATTTTTAACTGCCCAGATATGAGTATTATGACAGTTGTTGATGCCCTTACGTGTAAACGTTGCTTCATCAGTTGCCAACACAATGGAAGAAAAGTTTGGAATTTCAGCATGTTTTTGCAGAAACCATTTTGTAGATGGAAAGGATACAATTGATTTTTGCGCAGTGTTCGCCGGACAATTCGATTTGAGACACCTACTTGGTGAGATATTTCTCGAGTACTACTGGAAGGATCCTCTTCAACAAGGTTTAATATTTCTTTTTCAGCATTCAAAATTCGTTGATGTCGGCCAGGCCCACAATCCCAACCTTGACGTGTTTGCAGTACACCAGTTTCTCGTGCACGGAGTACTAGAGCAGTGACTTTTTGTGGAATCGGAGTTAGCCTGTTAGGAAACTGCTCAGCATACAATCAATCGGCTTGCAGCAGCAGAGTTCTCGTGTACTTCCCCATAAATTAACATGTCAACATATTCACTGTTAGTGCGATAAGACCATTTTTACGTTCCTGATTAGGATTTATTTGGAAGAATTTATGCCAAACAAACAGTGCAGTGACTACTGAAATAGCTTGACAAATGCGAAAAGTTATCGGCATCAGCCTACTTAGTAAAAAATCCAGTGATAGCTTATCGTTTGAATTTATGTTTACTTTGCACAATTTTTTGAATAATTGTTTTAACGTTAATCATTTTAGCGTTAATTTTTTTATCAATTGTTTTTGCGTTAATCATTGTAGTGTTATCGACAATCATTTTAGCATTAATAACCTTATTTTCAAGCGTTTAACCAACCCTTAAAAATAAAAAAAACAAAAACTAAAAAAAATTTAAATCATATATCCCTCTTATTATAAAACTTTTATTAAGACATTTTAACGTTAATAACCTTCTTTTAAGATGTGTAATCAACCCTTGAAAATAAAATCACAAGACTGTAAACACCCTGTATAATTCTTCTGTATGTGTGTATGTCACTGAACTCCTAAACGGCTGGACAGTTTTTGATGAAATTTTGTGTGTTTGAGTGCGTTCCTGGATGGTTTAGATTCACAATTGGACCCGGTAGGTGGCGCTGCAATCGGGTTCTATAAACCCAAAATTTCACCCTCCCACCACCCCCCATAATTTTTTAAAATAAAAAAGTCGAAAATTCGAATATAAAAAAAAGTTTGCAGAATCCGCAATAGCAGGCAGCGGGCAGGACAACGACTGTCGGGTCCGCTAGTATTTTATAAAGAATAAAGTAATTAACAGCTCTTAAATGTTAACTTACCAATAGCAGTTGTTCATTACTTAGATGTGTAATGAAGCCACCAATTACTTTGCACAATTTTGAAAAGAATTGTTTAAATAAGGGACTACTTTTCAAGTAGTCACATGATTCAAAATTCCACAAGTTAACAATCACTGAAAGTAGGTGTTTGATGTTTATACCACTATCGTTTGGTAGAGTTGCTATGGCTTCTAAACTAGCACACTGAAAATTTAAAATAATTATATATAAAGTACAATTTTATCCAATTGTTCCCTTACCAATATATGAAAATCGTTAGCATCACATTTTCTGTTAACAAACTCTTCGATTTTGTCTACAATACTAATCAACAGAGATTCGATCATAAAAACCCGTGCCATTGGAAAACTACCAAACTTCAAAATTTTCCAAACGTATATATTGGGAAGAGATGGAGGGAACACATCGATTATTAGCATCTTATAATCTTCTGGCAACGAAGCAAACAATCTTTGTAAAAAGTTAGCTAAAAAAACTGCTTCAGGTCTATCCACTGAATTAGTGAACAATAACGGCTTGGTCTTATTAATTAAAATGCATAATGTCTCATATGACAAGTTGGAATCTGATAACCTAAAAATATGCTTTTTAAGTTTCAAGACTACTTTGGTACATTGAACGAATAGCTTACTTTAGAGTTGAATACCAAATATCAGTTGCCAGTAAGCCACACCAAATGGAATTGCACAGCAGGTTTTTGAATAAAATGGCCTCGACTTGATGGTACTGCACTTGGTTTAGTGACACAAGTATGGATGTTATGTTTTGAACGTTAATATCATATAACGATTGCTCTTCGGTAAGAGTTGGTAACGTGATTTTCCAGAAAAATTGGCGATAGCCTTCAAAAATAAAAATGGTAACTGATATACGATTCTACATTTGTACTTACCATTGTTTGCGATTTTAAAAAATAAATTTACGAGAGAACTGACTTCACAGAATCTTAGATTGTTCTCGTCAGTTGTAACTAATCTTCTAAAAAGTGAAGTTACTAGAAACAGAAGTGCTGGAGGTGTTTCTGCATTTGGATTGATATCGTGCAGTATCTAAAACGTGAATAGTCTCAGACAATATTCTTTCTATAATACATATGCAATACAAATACTATAAAAATTGTAAGATGGAAGTAGTGATGCAACCAAAAAAAAACCGTTTGTTTTTTTTTGTAAAAAAATCCAAGCGATCTGGTTTTTTATTTAAATGCGTTTTTTTCAGAATTAAAGTGTAGTGAATAACATCAAGTAATTTGTTTGGAAAAACAAAAACAGATATATTTTAAATTAAAATACTACATTTCGTAGGTAAAGTGAATTATAGAATATTTCTAAAGAAAAATAGAAAAATAGCCAAAGTGGATATGCAGGGCGTTAGGGAAGTTGACTAAAAAATTTCTAAGGGTGAATATTTGGCCCAAAATATGATGATTTAACTCAACTTACCTATATACAAAGTTGCTTAGTTTGGCCGCTAGAGGGCTTTAAAGATGATGAGCTTTTTTAATTTTTTCAAATAAGTCGAAAAATCTTTGATGGATTTTATTCATTTTTTGGCCATGCGTGTTTACCAGTAAACTTAAGCTTTTTGTGGAATAAACCCTAATTTCGAAAATTACAAGGTGTTTAAAAACTTTGTCACAATTAATTATCCATCCAATGTTTTTTTGTGGATAGCTACTTTGATTTATAAGCTATTTCCTCTCACTAATTTTAACTTGGCACTAGGCTTTTGTAGGGATTTAGAAAATATTTTTGTGGCTAAATCGTTTACCCAACTAAAATTTTTTAAGAGAGTGAATAGCTTCTAAATTAAAGTAACTGTCCAGAAAAAAAATTGGTAGTGATTATACAGGGGGTTAAAACATTTAAAAAAGCTAGTCGCTTTAAATAATTGGGGACCTGCGTTCGAATAATGGGTAATAATGCGGTTGTCTAATGCATGATGCTCACCATATCACCACGTGTCATGAATTTGACATGCGACAGCCGGGTGTGAGAGCGAGGATATGGAAGCTCTGACCTTCCGCCTTGCAGGCCAAGCTCCTTCATGGGGTGTTAGTGCCTCACCATTATTATTATTATTAATTTTTAAAGCCCTCTAGCGGCTAAATTAAGCAACTTTGTATATAGGTAAGTTGAGTTAGATCATCATATTTTGAGACAAGGATTCACCCCTAGAAATTTTTCCGTCGACTTCCCTAACGCCCTGTAGAAATTATAATAATGCAGAAATTACTCGCTAACAGACATGGCTGACTCCTCAAGTGACTCGGAGTCAGTATCCATGCAGTTTACGTCGCCCATATCACTGTCTGATGACTCTGACGAATCACTAACGTAACTTGATTCGTCGATCAGGTTGACAGTTTCAGAGCTGGGTCCAGCTTAAAGCAACTTCCAATACGGGTGGGTACCTACCTTAACGTGCCGCCAATTACAAAAATGAATAAAAAACAAAACAAAAAAAAAACGTTTTTTTCTGTTTTTTTTTCTAGGTTTTTTATTCGATTTAAAAAAACGCGTTTTTTACATCACTACTTGTAACACTTTAAAAAATTCACCTGGAATAGATGGATTACAAGGAACACAAAATACATTTTTAAGATATCTTAGGTACCAAAAAAAATCAATATTATTGACAGTGATTACACTCCCATTTGCAGGAGATTCAACATTGTTTTTTTTTTAGAACAGAAGAGTGATCACTGACATTTTAACTTTGCATGAACTATTTAATGAAAAATGTATAGTCCTGCGCTACTGTCTCTAATAAACCTTAATATTATATTATTTTGCAACATCAAATGTTCTATGAATTCTCCATTAAGTTGGATATCAAGATTGTCAAATATTCATTGTTTAGATATCGACCTATTTACTGTTTCTCAAAATGTCCTTGAAAAACTACTAAAAACTAAATTTATAAATTAATATCTATTAACGCCAGCGTGGCTCAGATGGTTAGAGCATCGGACTGCGGCGCGGAAGTCTGGAGTTCAAATCCCAGATCGATGCCTGGCGGGCGGCCTACCCAGTCGCTTTAAATAATTGGGAACCTGAGTTCGAAAGAACAAGGGGTAATAATGCGGCTGTCTAATGCGTGGTGCTCACCACATCACCACGTGTCATGAATTTGACACGCGACAGTCGGGTGTGAGAGCGAGGATACGGAAGCTCTAACCTTCCGCCTTGCAGGCCAAGCTCCTTCATGGGGTGTTAGTGCCTCACCATTATTATTAATGCTATAGTATTGTCTATAAGTACCTCCTGTATACACTAATTTACTATTATTTTTTTGTAAAAAGTGGATACTTTAATTCTAAAAGTTTGGTCGTCTTTTTGGTATATGAATTGATATTCTGTACTGTTTGAAAAGTAATTACTATTCTTTGATTAAAATACAGAGTGATTTATATACGGAGGAGATTTTCAGGGTAGATAGATGGGAATAAAGTAAACATTGTTTATTAACCAACATTTGATGAAAAACCAATAATAAAAAATCGGGTGTGATACACTCACACAACTTCCTTTTACAGTGTTCTTATAATTAGTCAAAAATTTCATTTTTAATTTTTAACCATTTGTCAAAAATTTTCAAAAATTACAAATTCTACAAAAACGGTACAAAATAGAGCGTTAGTTGAAGAGACAAATTTTCTCTAGAATTTTAAGGTGAATTAAAAAATGTAATAATATACCGGGTGTTTTGTTTAAAATAGGAGTTAATAAAAATAATAGAAAGAAAAACAAAAGAAACCCACTTTAGAAGCATTCAACTGGAAAATCACCTATTTCACATCAATACACATTAAAAATGTAGTAAAAATGTAAAGTTTAAAAAAAATCGTTAGAGCCGTTTTTGAAAAAATCGAAAAAAACTGAAAAATCACAAGAGTAAACACCTACTTCCGGTTATGCGATTTTCTTCAAAAGCTTGCTGTCGCATCTACATAGTACACAAAACTTATATATGAAGTTTCAACGCCATACCTCTTTTCGTTTTTGATATATTCTGTTCACAGACAGACAGACACACACACAGACAGACCAATGAAAAAAAATATGTTTTTTGGGTTCAGGGGACTCTAAAACGTGCAGATCTGTTGAAAACTCAATTTCGAATTTTTGGGGTGAATCCAATACTTCCTTTATTGTAAAAGGAAGTAAAAAGTTACAGTGGTTTAAAGGCCTTAAAAAGTTTCCCACTGATTGAGTACTGCTGAAATTAAATTGTTTTCCAGAGATTTTTCCAAAGGAACAAGGTTTCTTTGTTTATTTGGAAACGATATAATTTCAAACATAGAGAAAAAAGACAGAGTACACTCACTCCACAACTAAATTCTAAAAGTAATTTCTATTTCAACGTCATTATTAATTTTTTATAATTACTTATTATTGTCTTATAATTGCAAAAGAATGAATGTGAATTTGTTATCGTTTACTAAGAAAAAAATTTTTTTACAACTTATTTGAAAACTTGGTGTACATAATTTTAATTTTAAATTATGTATTTACTTATTTTCAAATTTAAATAATGTAAAAATGTCTTTTTACTACATTAAGCACGTTTTTTAAAATAACACAAAGACAAAAAATTATGAAAAGGAAATAGAACAATAACTACATAGGTTAAAAAATTCACCAAAATCACAAAAATTGTTCAAAATGGTGACCCTGCTTTTCAACACACAGTAGCGCACAACGAATTCAATTTCTCGACAATTGTTCTTGCCAGTCCTCTGTAACAACGTTGATTCGATGGCGCAATTCTTCAGTGGGGTAATTCCATAAGAAGTCCAGTGGGTTGAGATCAGGGCTGCGTGGACGCCATTGAATAAATCCACCCCGGCTGTCATGCATAAACAACATGTTATGTCGCACAACCAACGGAACATCTTCTAGGAGTCCTGGTAAAACTTCTTGTAAAAAATACAAGTAAGATTCGCCATTGAGATGTGCCGGCAATTCGAAAGGGCTTATTAAGGTGTCAGTAGTGTAGCAGGCGGGTTCTGGGCCACTTTTGACCTTGAAGTCTTTCAAGGTTATAAAGAGGTGATGAGGTCATTGACCTCAAGGTTACGCGGTGAGGGCATGTCTTTCAAGGTCACGAAGTACTAAAAGGAATGTGATTTTGATAATTTTCAGCATTTTCGGAAACAACAAACATTAAGTTATTTTTTATAATTTTTACTTCCTTTTACAATAAAGGAAGTATTGGATTCACCCCAAAAATTGGAAATTGAGTTTTCCACAGACCTTCACGTTTTAGAGTCCCCTGAACCCAAAACACATATTTTTTCATTGGTCTGTCTGTGTGTGTGCCTGTCTGTCTGTGAACAGAATATCTCAAAAACAAAAAGAGGCATGACGTTGAAACTTCATAAAATATACAAGTTTTGTGTACTATCTAGATGTAACAGCAAGCTTTTGAAGAAAATCGCATAACCGGTGTTTACTCTTGTGATTTTTCAGTTTTTTTTATTTTTCAAAAACGGCTTCAACGATTGTTTCAAACTTCACATTTTTATTACATTTTGAATGTGTATTGATGTGAGATAGGTGCTTTTCCAGTTGAATACTTCTAAAATGGGTTTCTTTTCCTTTTTTTTTATTAACTCCTATTTTAAATAGAACACCAGGTATATTAGTACATTTTTGAATTCAGCTTAAAATTCTAGAGAAAATTTGTCTGTTCAATTAACGCTCTATGTTGTACCGTTTTTGCAGAATTTTAATTTTTTTAAAGTTTTTGATAAATGCTTAAAAATGTAAAATCAAATTTTGGGCTAATTATAAGATCACTGTAAAAGGAAGTTGTGTGCGTGTATCACACCAGATTTTTTTAGTTTTATTGAAAAACTTTTATACGCTTTCTGGGAAATTTTTTACCAGTGTGAGGAAGATGTCATTTCTCGGAATTTGTAGCAGATGTGAGTCTGGGAATGCAGGTGTAAGACTTGTTGAGACTTGTCTAAACGGGTGTGGGCGTCTGGGAAAAATTTACACCGGATGTTATTGTCTGGGAGATGTCATTGTCTGAAAATGTGCACCGGATGTGATTAATGAGGGGGTCAATGACCTCCATTATCAGTGTCGGGGGTTCAAACCTGTCCAGACTTGCTCAAGCAGATGTGGGCGTCTGGAAAAATTTACACCGGATGTGATTGTTTGAAAATGTGCACGGCTGCTAAAAATAATTGTATGAAGTCCTTGTTTGATAATGTGCACGGTTGCTAAAAATAATTGTATGGCACTATCCCCATGGGCAGCCACACTCCTGGGGACAGATGTCACCACCACCACCTCAATCAGCATACCTACCGGCACCATCTGGGACGTCTCCTCCGTCTTCACCGTCACCAATATGGCACTATCCCCATGGGCAGCCACACTCCTGGGGGCAGGCGTCCCTGACACAATTATGTAACAATTTTCAATCTGAATATCGTTTTGCGCTACCAGAATCAGTGCTACTCCTGTATTTGAGCCCGGTTTTAGTAGAAATTAAATTGGGCAATAGAATTATACATGTAATTTTTAAAGTATAAATTAAAAACTTTTATCTTAATGTGTATTTTATTTAATTAATACAAGTAGGAAATTGATATAATCTTGGGGCTCGAAACAAGAATCACTTCTCCATCTAACTGTTTAAGCTATGTGATGGAATATCTAAATACTCAAACACACGTTCTATAAACTTGGTATGAACATAATCGCGAAATGTCATATGACAGCATTTCCTTCAACGTGTACGTTCAGCCACTTCGTTAATGTGCACATTCAGCTGAAGAACAGTATCTGGATAGCATCCGTTTTTTGCCGAGTTGCAACGACCCTGCTTAACATACACTTTGTTTACAAACAAAGCGCCAGTTGTGATTGTGACGGATTGTTTGCCCCGGACGTGCGCTACGCTAATTTATTTGTGGATTGTATATCTGAAAGTGGAATTATGTTAAAAATATCAATTTGAGGATTCTAGACCTTGTGTTATCTAAGACACAGAGGTTATTCAATACAAAAGCACCCCCTCTTACTGCTGTAGATCAAAACTATCCTTCGATGTAAGTTTACAGAACCGCTTATTACAGCTGCTCAAAATTTTCGCAATTCCGCACTGCGAACTGTGTAAATAAAATCTGTTATTTTAAAACATGTACCAATGTTTAATAAGCGATCTAATTAAGCTGATGAGGGAAAAAGCTAGAGTCCATCGAATATATAAAAGATATATATATGATGTTGACTGTAATAGCTTCAGTTTACTTAGTAAAAGCAGTGCTTTCGAACCTATATTAAAACAATCGAATCCAAAATTTGAGTCTTGCGTAAAAGAAAGCCACAGAGTAACGAGCAACAATGCGCTCTTAAAATCTGAAAATTTGCATATTCGCGGTGACAGTGCATATCACTTGATGAAAAATTTAATGGTACAGATCATTTTAATACCTATACAAACTCATTTTTTTGCATAGTGATCATATAGGCACGAAAGCCGGGTTGTGTTGAAACAATCACAACCGGTTTATTTTTAACCGTGCAGCTTTTCAAACAATGACTTCATACAATTATTTTTAGCAGCCGTGCACATTTTCAAACAATCACATCCGGTTAAAATTTTCCCAGACGCCCACATCCGCTTAAACAAGTCTGGACAGGTTTGAACCTCCGACACTGAATATGGAGGTCATTGACCCCCTCATTAACCACATCCGGTGCACATTTTCAGACAATGACATCTCCCAGACAATAACATCCGGTGTAAATTTTCCCAGATGCCCACACCCGTTTAAACAAGTCTGACATCTGCATTCTCAGACTCACATCTGCTACAAATTCCGAGAAATGACATCTCCCTCACACTGGTGAAAAATTTCCCAGAAAGCATATAAGTTTTTTAATAAAAGTAAAAAATTATAAAAAATAACTTAATGCTTGTTGTTTCCGAAAATGCTGAGAATTATCAAAAACACGTTCCTTTTAATACTTCGTGATCTTGAAAGACATGCCCTCACCACATGACCTTGAAAGACATGCCATCACCTTGAGGTCAAAGACTTCACCACCACTTCGTGACCTTGAAAGACTTCAAGGTCAAAAGTGGCCCAGAACCCGCCTAGATACACTACTGGTGTCGTTCACAATTCTAGCCCATACATTTAAACTGAAACGTTGCTGAAAGTTGCTTTGGCGGATCGCATGAGGATTTTCATCAGCCCATGTGTCAGCATTGTGGAAGTTGAGAGCACAATTTCTGGTGAAACAGCATTCGTCAGTTACCAGTATGTTTGTTGGAAAACCTGCTTCTGCTTCCGTACGATTGAGCAGCCACTCACAAAACTGCTGCCGCAACAGATAATCGCTGGGAGTAAGTCCTGGTACGTTTTGGAAATGATAAGGTTCATGTTCAATGTGCGTCAAACAAAGTTCTGAGAAACATTAGCTTTCTGGGTAGTGATGCAACCTAAAAAAAAACCGTTCGTTTTTTTAAAAAAAACCTGTTTTTTCTGTAAAAAAAACCAAGCGGTCTGGTTTTTTATTTAAATGCGTTTTTTTTAGAATTAAAGTGTAGTGAATAACAACAAGTAATTTGTTTGGAAAAACAAAAAACAGATATTTTTAAATAAAAATAATACATTTCGTAGGTAAAGTGAATTATAGAATTTATAATAACCAAAAAAAAAAATCAAATATTTCTAAAGAAAAATAGAAACATAGCCAAAGTGGATATACAGGGTGTTAGGGAAGTCGACTGAAAAATTTCTAGGGGTGAATCCTTGGCCCAAAATATGATGATTTAACTCAACTTACCTATATACAAAGTTGCTTAGTTTAGCCGCTAGAGGGCTTTAAAGATGATTAGCTTTTTTAATTTTTTCAAATAAGTCGAAAAATCTTTGATGGATTTTATTCATTTTTTGGCCATGCGTGTTTACCAGTAAACTTAAGCTTTTTGTGGAATAAACCCTAATTTCGAAAATTACAGGGTGTTTAAAAACTGTCACAATTAATTATCCATCTAATGTTTTTTTATGGATAGCTACTTTGATTTATAAGCTATTTCCTCTCTTAAAAAAATTTAGTTGGGTAATCGGTTTAGCACAAAAAATATTTTCTAAATCCCTACAAGGCTGAATCTAATTTTAACTTAGCACTAGGCTTTTGTAGAGATTTAGAAAATATTTTTAATAATGCGGTTGTCTAATGCGTGATGCTCACCACATCACCACGTGTCATGAATTTGACACGCGACAGCCAGGTGTGAGAGCGAGGATATGGAAGCTCTGACCTTCTGCCTTGCAGGCCAAGCTCCTTCATGGGGTGTTAGTGCCTCACCATTATTATTATTAATAATTTTTAAAGTCCTCTAGCGGCTAAACTAAGCAACTTTGTATATAGGTAAGTTGAGTTAAATCATCATATTTTGGGACAAGGATTCACCCCTAGAAATTTTTCCGTCGACTTCCCTAACGCCCTGTAGAAATTATAATAATGCAAAAATTATTCTCTAACAGACATGGCTGACTCCTCAACTGACTCGGAGTCAGTATCCATGCAGTTTACGTCGCCCATGTCACTGTCTGATGAATCGCTAACGTAACTTGATTCGTCGATCAGGTCGACAGTTTCAGAGCTGGGTCCAGCTTAAAGCAACTTCCAATAGGGGTGGGTACCTACCACAACATGCCGCCAATTACAAAAATGAATAAAAAACAAAAAAAAAACCAAAAAAACCCGTTTTTTTCTGTTTTTTTTCTAGGTTTTTTATTCGATTTAAAAAAAAACGCGTTTTTTTACATCACTATTTCTGGGCAATTTGGCATGTACTATTTGTCGATTTAGCATCTAGCCTTTCCAATATGGTTTCTTCAACATCAACCGATTGGTCGATTTGGTCTTCCACCATCATGACCCTTCAGTGGTTGTAAATTCCCAGTCTTTCTTCCCCGTTGAATAACCCAAAGAAATGTATTTTCGGAAGGGGTCGTTTTATTTGAAAATTTTTCTAAATACATACGCGTTGCTCGTACAGCATTTTCATCAGCAGGTCCATAACTATTATCATGTCGATGTATTCATCATTAGCGTAATTCACCATTTTATCCGAACTAATAACTTAATAACAACCGCTAATAACAAATCTTCAATTTGATGTGTTCAAATTTATTGAAATGTCAATTTGAGACTTTCCTAAATTTCAACGGGAACTTGTCTATTATTTCTTTATTATTCAGTTGCTACAAAAATTATTGGGCATTAAAAGGAAAAATTAAGAAGCCGTAATTTCTATTTGACATTTATTTTAAACTAGCAGTCCAGTGAGACAAATGTCTCATTTAACGCGCCTTCAAACCTCGATCGGTTAGGCAACCACCCCGACCTGGAAGGTGTCAAAGTGGTTGCCTAACCGATCGAGGATTTAAGGCGCAGAGGGTTGCAGCTACGTTTGGCGGCCGAAACAGTTTTTATTTAATACGCGTTCTATTAGAAAAACGGTCTTTTTGTGATTTCTCGAAAACCGGAAGTGTCACGTGACTGAAATTCGGTTCCTGACCTGACATGACCATTCCAAACATATAACTTTCATAACTTTTTTCTCTATCTCTTACGGTTTGGCTGCTGAAACAGCGTCCCAGACAAACCAGCGTCCCGGACAAAACAGCGTCCCAGACAGACAC
This sequence comes from Agriotes lineatus, assembly GCA_940337035.1. NCBI lineage: Eukaryota > Metazoa > Arthropoda > Insecta > Coleoptera > Elateridae > Agriotes > Agriotes lineatus. Next base: position 123,014 of record CALNHX010001206.1, on the reverse strand, counting down.
GTCTATTAGATAAAGGATCATTTTTTAAATTAAATGTGGTTCAGTTAACTCAAATATCCCCAATTTAAATTTAAAACATAAATTACCCGCATAAATTCCGAACAACTACTTCTTATTTAACTAAGCTTTAAATCGTAACTTTTGAGTAAATGAGATCTTTTAAAAATTTTATTAATAAAAAATGTTTACTTTAGTCCCCTCCATCTACCCTAAAAATCTCTTCTGTACGTTATAAATCACCCTGTATTTAGACATAAACAAATCCAACACTATCAAGATGTACAGTTGCAGAAACATAAACCGAGACAAGCACTGTAGGGCTATTTTTCATTATTTGATTATAATTTTGCCTTCTAATTGTTTATGAAATCCTATCTATTATGTGCCAATAACCCAAAATAAGCAGCTTAGGACAGCATTGACAATGAGTCCATTCAGACAATTTAACCAGCGTACATAAATCAAACAAGTAGAGACACTCACTGTCGGTTCCTTTGATGCCAAATTTCCGATTTGGATGATCTTGAACGGCTACTGGGGGGTACTTTCCGATAGTACTAACAGATGGCGCCACTACTTGATCACATCCAGAGCCAGTAGATATAGAGAGTACCGCCACGTCCGCCATGTTTATTCCTCTGACATATGCGTCACTTTGAGGTTTGTAACACAATTCCGTCAACGTGACGTTTGTTGGCAATCTAAAACTTTACTTAAAATTGGCAAGACTGTAAGTCTATGTCAAATTCGAGGTTAGCAGGTTAGTTTTTGAGTCAGTTTTGACACAAACTGGCGCAAAACATAACCTGCTAACCTCGAATTTGACATAGACTTACAGTCTTGCCAATTTCAAGTAAAATTTTAGACATACCACAATCAGTCATTGCTGGTGGGAATAAAAATGGCGGCGATAGCGGCATTTTCACGGATCAAAGAATGGCGGTACTCTCTATATCTACTGGCTCTGATCACATCATGATTGGTAGCAAAGCTAGTAAGTGGCATAGATATATTAAACAAGATACAGCCATGCGCGGTAAACGTATGTTCGTGCTTAAAAAACATATCAAAGAATTCGGTACTTCTCTCCATTTCAGTCTGCCACGCATTTAATGTATTTGTTATTTCTTTTTACTAGTTAGCCGTAAGTCGCACGAATTTCGAGTGCTTTGTTTTGAAGTGTCATTCAAATTTAAAATTACGCCAAACTCGTAATTTACGTAGTTTATTGAAATAATAAAGAGCTCAATTAATATTTATAATGAAAATGAGGACTTGTATTCTGTATTCTATTTCTTATAGTCCTTTTTATGAAGATTTATCCTTCCATCGGTGCGTAAACTCTTTTAAAATACCTAAATAATACCTACTTACTACCTGTACTTATTATTCTTTGGCACCTCAACCCTGACAGGTTATGGATGCCGTTAATTAGTTTCTAGATTGCTTTCTGTCTTGTTTCAAAACTGCGGGTGTGTCCTGGCCTTTCCTATTATTTTTCCAGGCTTTTCAACCTCAGGTTTTCCTTAAGTTGTACCATGGTTTTTAGGTCTTACAATATGCTGTCCTCTCATTGTAACTAATATCAAACATAATGCACAATCAAATAAACACGACTATTTATTTAATACCCACTGTTTTGGGCTAAAATGCAGAATCCGAGGCCAATTACAATCCTTCTACATATTTTCCTTATAATTTTGAACATGCAGATTTACCAGTCAAACTGCTGTTTTCGTGGTTTTGATTGCTATATTGAGACAACAAAGACTATTTCTGGCACCATGTAACACAAGTTAAATGTATTTTGTCCGAATTTCTCTCAATATCGCATCAAAGTACCATTGCTTGCATAGAAAAGTGGGGCAGTCAAAAATTCTATTTTGAAAAATGTGTTGGTGGCACTGTAAGTCTATGTCAAATTCGATGTTAGCAGGTTAGGGTTTGCGTCAGTTTTGACACAAACTGACGCAAAACCTAACCTGGTAACCTCGAATTTGACATAGACTTACAGTGCCACCAACACATTTTTCTATGCAAGCAATGGTACCTCTCTAAAGGATAGCGCTATACGTAATTCAAGCACTGAGAGTGACAGCAATAGAAGGTACGTCATTTTGAACTATGTCGTAGGGATGTTCGATACACCGAAAAGTACCGGTACCATGGTATCGTATCGTATCGACATAAAAGTACCGGTTCGGAGCAGTATCGTATACAAAAGTACCGGTACATGAAATACCGGTAAACAAACGATCCGGGATATTTTCTAAATTTATTTATGCCACACTTCGAGATCTAGTATAGCAAATAGAAGTTTAGCAATAATAGTGGCGTAACAATCAAGAAATCAACAATTGAAGAATTAGTGTTAGAAATACATTTATTAAATAGTATACATGTAAACGCTCAAAAACTTTAAAACTAACATAAATATAATAACTGAAACATTAAAAGTATACAGGGTGAGTTTATTTGAATGTTTAGCATGGGGATCTCTGAAAGTATTGGATATAGAGAGACGGTTAAACGGGGAAAGAATTGCAGTTTTACGACCTCAATTGAATGAGCTTTTTGTTTTTTGGAAAAAATGCAAGGCTAACTAGATATTTCACAAAAATGATTTTTTTCTAATTTCGTTCGGTGCCTATAGCTCTGTTATTGACTTTAGAAAAAATGTGTAAAGGAAAAAGTTGTAGACAATTATGAGCTTAATAACACAGTCCAACCAATTTTTTTATTTAAGTTATAATTTTTGAGTTATGACTTATGACACAAACGTGTGTTTTTTCTAATGGAAACCATAGTCGGCCATGACTTTATAAAAAAGGCAATTTTTCAACGATTCGAACGATATACCACTTGATATAGTTGTTTTTATAAATAAATAAATTATGGCCATTTTCCCTTTTCGTTTTCGAACTGATCTTAAATTTGTAGTTCCGTCTGAACTTTTAACTTCACACTGACAGTCTGCATTTTCCTCGAGAATCTGTCTTAATAAATACTTTCCAAACGTTACTGGTTGAAGGTGGCATATTTGCATATTTGAATAATAAAAGAAAACTGATAATAAAAACAGAACTGTTAATCACTTTACTGAACACCCTCGGCGACCGCAATGGGGTGACGAGTGACACAATCGTGGCAATTGCCTGATAGGTACAATTTTTTATAATCTCGGGTATAAAATTTTTCTCGGGGATTTACCGAATTTTGCTGCGATGCTGCGATATCCTAGTGAGAAGTTGCTGTTGCTGTTATAAATAGTTAAGCTGAATAATGAAGTTCTCTTTGGATATTTAATCATCACCATAAAATTTGTTGAGATACATGATAGCTCCAGTTCACCAGAATTAATCATTATTTTACAATTCATTAATTACAATTTTGCTGTACCAGTCGAAATCCGAAGCGTAATACGTACACAAATTAAACAGAAACATTTCGGCTCAGCAAAAATCATTTTGTTTTGATTTTTGTTCTTGCGTTTGTAGAAGTTATCTACGTTCGACCATTTAAGACTTCAAGAACTGTTAGTTCAATAAAAGTAATATTTGCACGTGGCTTAGGTTTTTTACCCTTGAAGAAAAAGGGCATATTTTGGAACTTTTCCCTTTGGTTTTTTCAAAATTTATAGTTTTAAAACTTTTTATATTAAAAATTACAAATTTCATTATATAGCCAAAAGATGAATTATTTCTAGACAGGCGGCAAAATCCAGGATCGGTCCTGCCGATCCGATACTGACCAAAAATAAATCGTATTGGATTGGATCGCTGACTGAAATACCGGTACAAAATATCGAGTATCGGAAGACAAAGTACCGGTACTTCAAAATATCGGATCGTACCGCACATCCCTACTATGTCGCCGCATGGCTGTATCTTGTTTAATATATCTATGGTAAGTGGCTCTGATTGATAGAACTTTGTGCTGCCATCTGATAGTCAAGCTTAGAAATACCCCCCCAGTCACTCTAGACAGGTTTCAACATTTGGCATGAGTGTCTCTACTTGTTTGATTTATGTACGCTGATTTAACTTAGGCAAATATTACTCTCCCACTTTATATTTCCACAATCGTACCTGGAAAATATTAAATCCAGTTGCTGGGTTGAAAATACTATTAATGGCATCCAAATTGAAGGACAGATATGTTTAGAAAAATTACCCCTAGTACAAAATATGTATTTTTAATTGCATTATACATTTAGGCAAAATTAGAAAATAACACCTCTACTGGATATTCTACCACCTTAACACAACTTACCTTTAAAAAAGTTTGCTCACGAACCAATCTATCTAAAAGTGGATCAGCATCAACGAAAATTAGGGAGTCTATTTGTTGCGCTTTATTTTCAGGGCATCCTTTAAACTTTAAAAATGGAGGATAAAACCTAAAAATAATGAGTTTAGTTACACTATTTTATTAGAATTTGAAGATTAGGAAAGATTTCTTGAAATACTGTAAAAATAATTACATACTCATATAAGGATAAAATGAAGTTGCACATATCACCACAGTTGCTTTCTAAATTTGGCCAGAATGTAGCACATAATTTCAAAGCAACCCTAACAAAAAAGTTACAAATTTTCAGAGCTTGTGTAGAACCTTTCAAATCGTTGGGATCCTAAAAACACATTAATTAAATATGCCTACTTTGCTAACAAAATTGGCATATTTAACCGTATTTAGAACATTATTTAAATTTTTGGAAATTTGTAGTGCAATGAAAGCTAAGGGTTTGCGAATGTTAAATGAACTCCGGTTCAACAGATCTGCAAATCGCTGGGTCAGGGCCATGTAGCTTTTCCAGTTATCGGCTAGTGCTTTGACGTTCATATCAAGTAATATTTCTCCGATTTCACCTAATATCTCCAAAACTGAAAAAAAAACTTTAATTATATTAAGCAATGTTAAGATGAGCGTCTTACAATGTTGAAGTATTGTGGTTTCTTCTTCCAAGTGATCAATATTTACATGTTTTTCTAGTAGTTTTAGTAACTTTCCGTGAACATCCTGTGCTGCTTTGAATAAAGTCAGTATTTCCTTTAAGTCTTCAAGATAATCTTTGTATAAGTTCTCGCTGTAAAGATACAAGATTATTCAATTTCGAGGCCCACCTTTAGGATTTCAAAAACTGTCATGGTTAAATTAAGGTATCGCAATGCTGAATAATTTTCAACTGCTGTTAATTAAAACAACACTTTTGTGGCGCCATAAACAATATTATAAAAACTATCTCCGTTGCAGGTCTGCCTCATGGGACAGCAACTCCAAAAGGCCGTAGAGCTTCTCTGTAGGAATATCGTGGGACTCATCGCCTCCAACCTGAGGGTCCACTATAACGATATTGTGATGATTAGGAAAACCTCTCACCATCACCAGCTCCAGAGCTCCAGTCACGCACAGAACAACAGAGTCCAGCCCTTTTCTTATGTGATCGGAGGAGTTAGACGTCACCTTCAATAATGTTGAAGCCGACCTTCCCTGTAAGGATCCCTGAAGGATAATCTCCAAAGCTTCAGATCAACCAACCTTCCTGTTCCAAGTGACTGCGACGACATCCCAAGAAATCATCGACCACCTTTTAAACCAGGAACTCTGAATGATTAATGTAATTTACTTTGCAGTCTCTCCTTGATAATTACGAGAAAATATGAAAATCTAAAATTATTTTGAATTCTTAAAAAAATGAGGTGTGGTCACACACGACTCTTTACTGCTTGCAAAAATTTAATCTTGTAATTTCTTCAAAAATTACTTCTTACAAAAAAACTTTTTTAACAAATGTTATAGATAATTATGTAGTATACAGCGTGTCCTACAAAGTTCTCTACAAATGGAGAAGCTTTTTATTATTAATTTCTCAAAAAAAAATCTTTACAAAGAGTCTTGCATCAATTTGACTTCAATAAACAAAAGTATCACATTTTCAAAAGAGCTGCTAGTATACAGGGAAAATAAAAAAAAATAAAAATACATAATGTATAATGTATATCCATTATAGCTGCCTATGGCCCAAATGAAAATGGGTGCAAAGAGAGAAAAGAAAGATTATGGGAAGAGTTACAGGAGGAAGTAGACGAGGGTAAAGGAATGGTAATAATCTGTGGCAATCTCAATGAAAGGGTTGGAACGAAGTACGAAACATCTTTAGAAGTACTAGGTAAGTTTGGGGAAAAAACCAGAAACGCGAACGGAAAGAGAATAGTAGACCTCTGCATACAGAACAGCATGGCCATAGGGAACTCCTTCTTCCAACACAAAGAGATCCATCAGATAACCAGATGGCAACGAAATAAAAATGAGAAATCTATCATCGACTATATTCTAGTGGAGAAGGAGAACCTGTCCGAGATAAGAGACATCAAGGTCAAACGAAGCTATGAAATAGGTAGCGACCACTTCCTTGTTACAGGAACATTCAAACACAAAACCAAAATAGGGGCAGAAGGAGAAAAATTAACAGACAAGATAACCATAAGGACATAAAGACTAAAAATCGACCAAGTGAAGACCCATTTCCAAAACACAATGGACAAAGAAATAGAAAAAACCAGCCAACAACCGCCACCAGAGAGTACAGAGGAGCTGTGGAAACGGTTTAAAGATATAAGTTTAAGGGCAGCAAAAGAAGCATGCGGCACAATGAAAATATCCAGCTCCCAGAAACGAACACCGTGGTGGAATGAACAAATTAGAGAGGAAATCAAGAAAAAGAAACGAATATGGAAGAAGTCACTAGGTAATAACGACCCGAACACCTACCAGGAATACAAAACACAGTGCAAGAAGGTGAAAAGAGCCATAAAGTTAGCCAAAAAAGAGAGCTGGGAAGACTTCGGGCGGAAAATGGAAGAGGACTATAAGAGCAATCAAAAACTGTTCTACAGAGTCCTGAAAAACATGAGAAAAGAACAAAACAAGAGGACCTTATATGTCAGGGACAAGAACAGGAAATTAACCACCGACAGAGACGAAACAATGAACTGCTGGTTCGAGCACTTTAAGGAAGTCTTAGGGGGAGTGGAAAGTACAGAAAAGAGCGTACACGGACTAGAGGAAGAGGGCGAAGTAGAACACGGTATAGAGTACGAAGAAGTAAAGAGAGCCCTGTCACAGTTGAAATATGGCAAAGCCGCCGGAGACGACGGGATTGGGACAGAGATACTTAAAGTTCTAGGAGAAGGTGAATCCAGACTACTACTCAGAGTGATCAGAGCAGCATGGAGAAATAAAGACATTCCGACAAACTGGGAAGCTGCCGTAATCGCACCCATCTTTAAAAAAGCGACCCAACAAAGTGCGACAACTACAGAGGGATCTCTCTACTGAGCTTCTCGAGTAAAATATACGAGAGAATTCTGGAATCCAGACTGAGAAGAGAGCTGGAAGGAAAAATTTCGGATGCTCAACATGGTTTCAGAGCAGGCAGAGGCACACAAGATCTAATTTTCTGCCTACGAGAACTTATAACAAAATCCCTCACACAAAATAAGGAATTGTATATGTGCTTTGTAGACCTGCAAAAGGCCTTTGACAGTGTTCCCAGAGAAAAGATATGGTAAATACTCGATGAGAAAGGAGTCAGCAGAGAATTAGTGGAGGAAATCAAGGCACTTTACAAAAATTGCAGAAACTATGTAAGATATAATAACAGTGAATCCAAACAATTAGTAACCACCAAGGGGGTGAGGCAAGGCAGAATCCTGAGCCCCCTCCTGTTCATTGTACTGATTGACCATCTAGCCCAAGAGGTGGGGAAGGAAAGTCGTGGAGCCCGAGTAGGCGTAAGGAGGCTAGAGGAGGTGGAGATAAGGGAACTGTTATATGCAGACGATATGGTGCTAGTAGCAGAAAGTGGAAGCCGCCTGCAGGACCTGCTAAAAGCTTGGGACGGCGTCTTAAGGAGTAACAACATGAGTATAAACAAAGACAAGACGGAAGTGATGGTGGCTGCCAAAGAGGAAAAACCCGTCAGGATAGAACTGGACAGGGTAACGCTGAAACAAGTGAACACGTTTAAATACTTAGGGGTCAACACAGACAAGGCAGGAGATCTGGAGAGTGAAATAAACAACAGAATAGGCAGTGCGGCTAAGGGGAAACCATTCTTCGGGAAGAAAGAGATCACTAAAGACACAAAGGTAAAAATTTTTAACAGTGTAATAGTACCAATCCTTACATACGGGAGCGAATCGTGGTCACTGACTGATAAGCTGAAATCGAAAATCCAAGCAAGCGAGATGAGGGTGCTAAGAAGGATTGAGGGGGTCACGCGCCGGGATAGAGTAAGGAACGAGGAAATCAGGAGAAGACTAGGAACAATACCGGTGTTAGAGACAATTGAAAGTAACCAGCTGCGGTGGTTTGGGCACGTAGTGCGGATGCCGGAGGACAGAATAGTTAAAAAAGTGTGGGAGATGGGGGTATATGGAAAACGGAGCAGAGGCAAACCCAAGAAGACTTGGAGCGACAGCATGGCCACGACTATAAAGAAAAGAGGTCTACACTGGTCTTCAGCGAAAGAACTCGCAAGAAACAGAAAGGAGTGGAGAAAATGGCACAAGGGGTCCGTGATGGTACTCCGCACACCTCGACACCCAGTAAGGGTATAAGAGAGAAGACTAAGTAAGTAAGTAAGTATAATGTATATTGTTATCAAATGTGTAATTATATCAAGGTGTCTGGTATTAAAAATGATTGCAACTTCCCGAAATATTTTATATAGTTATCTTCAACAATTACAACAATTTCAATTTTATCCTCAAGACTTAATTTCACCTGCATTTTTACTTCATTACAAAAATTAATAAATACAAACTGACGTTTTGGCAAGTCACTGAACAGAGTTTATCTACATAATATGTAGAAAATCCCCATCTTCTTCTTCTGTGTGCCTTATCCGCTCAGCGAACGTTGGCTATCATCATAGCGATCGAGACTTTGTTAACAGCCGCTCGGAAGAGTCTATTGGATGTTTTACCATGCCATTGGCGTAGGTTCTTCAGCCAAGATATTCTTCTTCTACCCGGTCCTCTTTTGCTGTTTATTTTACCTTGAATGATTAGTTGGAGTAAGGCATATTTTTCATTACGCATGATGTGCCCTAGATATGTAAGTTTCCTTACTTTAATGGTATTCATCAGTTCTCTGTCCACTCCCATTCTTTTTAAGACTTCGTTTTAGTCACATGTTCTGTCCAGCTGATTTTCAGAATTCATCGGAACATCCACATTTCAAATGCTTCAATTCTCTTGGTAGTAGCTTCCGTGAGTGTCCAGGCCTCCACGCCGTACAGCAAAACTGAGTACACGAAGCACCTAACTATTCTCATTCGCAGTGGTAGACTCAGAGTGTTACTGGAAAGCACATTGCACATTTTTAAGAATATTGTTCGTGCCTTTTCTATCCTTTGCCTTATCTCTCTGGTGTGGTCCCATTGATCAATTACCATACGCGTTATTTTTATTTTAGCCTTTGTAATACATGGCGTAATACAAAAACTCAGTTAAGTTCTCCATAAAGTTGTTTTTTGTAATGTTGTAACTCGAAAACAAATGAAAATCAGATAACAACATTTCAGTTTTTTAAAATTATTTTCACATGTATAATACACTCCTAGAGTTTCGTCCATTCCTCCCGACTCACCCTGTATAAATCTAAATTCTTAAATGTGCCCTGCGCAAAAGTTTCCAAATTAAATTTATATGATTATTACACACAACTGTCACACGACTGATATTATCTAATGAGAACCGTCAAGCTGGTCTACAGATTGTGGCAGGCAACTAGGACCATAGCAAAAGTAAGGGGACCTTACATGTGGGCATAATTGTATTTAAAAAATTTAAAAATCAAATATATACCTTGTATTTATAATGATCCTAACGACCTACCCCTATCGTACATTGATTGTTTATTTGTTAAACACAATTACGGCCACATGTAAGGTCCCCTTGCTTTTGCTATGGTCCTAGTTGCCTGCTGCAATCTGTATATAACAGCAATGAGATAAAATGAACAACAAAATAGAATGCTTGAGTAAGAAAGAGATGACCATACAACAGAATTATTTTAGCAGGCATGTTTAGTTGACAAATGTCATAATTAAATTAAGCGTCAAACCTACTCGTATATTTGCTACTATGTTTATCTCTTTCTTACTCAAGCAATATGTGTTATTTTCTTGTTCATGTTATCCCATCGCTTTTATATACAGGGAATTTATTTTAATAGTTAAACATAAGCATTTCGTTTCTATGCCACCATTTAATCATACAGGTCATTTCCATAGTTACAAATGAGACCAATAGATTAGAGCGTTTATTTTACGAGTTAACATAGGAATTATTACTTGTCAAAAAGACAATTAACGTACCACTAAGGCCCGATTCTACAATCTAAGGATAAAGTTATCCGGGGAATAAATACCCTAGAAACGACTGTTGTAACAAAGAAAAATTATACCTCGGATAGCTTATTCCAGCTAAGAGAACTGCAAATATAGAAAGTTTCCGACATACCCCTGAGTGGAAGAAACCGGTATCAGGAAATTCACACAGTAAAGCTCCAGCTACTAAGTCGAGTGTTAAAAAAACTGGGACAAGAAAAATAAGGAATAATTATATCACACTTGGTGCTAACGTCGAAGCGGATATATGCGGAATTGAAAAACTAACGTATCTTTTTGTAACTAGGGTTCAGCCGAAATTTAGTAAAGAGCATATTGCAAGATTCTTACATAAAAATGGATTTACCGATTTTATTTGCGAAGCTCTAAAAACAAAGTATGAAACTTATAACTCATTTAAATTAGGAGTTAAGGAAGATCAAGTGGATAAAATTCTGAATAGCGAAATCTGGGGTACAAATATTTTAATTAAGCCTTGCAGATTTACCAAACGAAAGGAATCGGATTTTTAATATCCAATGACGATACAGTACCTACTGTTGACATCGAATCTGTTTCTTATAATTTTCCGCATCTGCAACAAAACCCAACAGGCTCTCCAAAAAATAATGGACCATTGGATAAATTATATATTTTATTTTTAAACATTCAATCGGTACGCAATAAATTAAACAAATTAGAAGGTTATTTGGAAGTATCTCAACTTTGTTCGCCTTGAAAACATCTCTAAGCTATCGAAAGAACTACACTGTGAACTCTCTGGACTGCTTCTACCTGCGGTAAATATGATAGTGGTAATCATTTATCGACCGGCGTCAGGCGACTTTCATACTTTTATTGATATTTTAGTAGAATTATTCGAAATAATTGACTACAAAAAGAAATATGTTGTTATCGGCGGCAACTTTAATGTTAGTTTCAATTCCAGCAACTGTAGACTAGATATTTTATTAGATCTTTTACGAAGCTACGACTTATACAACTGTGTTACGTTTCCGACTAGGGCTGGCAACTGCCTGGATAATGTATTCACAAATAGTGACCCCGATTTTTTGTCGGTAAAACCAGAAGCTACTGGGCTTTCCGATCATCTTGGTGTATCTTTTCAAATTCAGATTACGACTTCAATGTCTCCTAAAACTACCACCAAACTCCATCGTCCTATTACTCAACATGGTAAATGAATACTTTACAAATTGCTTGAGGAAACCAACTGGGACTTTATTAATATTCAAACTTGGAATATAAATGATAAGTTTGACAAGTTTCTCAATATATTCTTGAATAACTTTAAATTTGCTCTTCCTGAAAGAACAGCAAAGATTAAAAACACTGCCAAACAAGCAACCCACTGGTTCTGTCAAGAATTAGAAACAATGCGCTCTACTGTAACGTTTGTTTATGAACTGTGCAATAAGTACCAAACTCCAGAGCTAGTTACACTCAAAAAAGTGTATAGAAACAACTATAGGCTAGCATTAAAACAGGCTAAGATAAAATCTAATGATGAGATGATAAAAAATTCTGACAATGCAATTTTCCAAATAATTAACGCCCGTCCTTATCGGGGCTTGGGTGGTGCAACTCAAGAATCGGATCTTTCTGCTAAAGATTTTAACAATCATTTTGTCAGCGCCGCTGAGAGTACAGTTAACAATCCTCCCGGTTCTTCAGTTGCAGGACACAGAGCCACCAGTTTGAAACAATCCAATATAGGATTTAAGTTTATTAAGGTATCTTGTGCAACAGTTAGGAATGCTCTGGGATCTTTAAAGAACAACAGAGGCAAAGATTTTTACGGACTCAGCGTTAGCATTGTAAAAAGTATGATTAAAAATTCAGGATATGGTCCATACTTACAATAAGGTGTTTCAGTAAATTAATGTAAATTAAACACAGTCTTCCTCATAACAATTAACATATATTTTTACACACGCTACATGTTTCGGTTTATCTGTTAAACCATCTTCAGGCTAAAAGATAAAGCTTATAAAATACGGGGATGATTTATGATTATTCTCAATAATGTGAGAGGCAAAAGCCGATTTATTATAATCAAGATGTTGAATGTAATTTGGTTTTATTAAAGAAATGTGTTCAGACACGCGCTTTTTGAAGGATCTCCCAGTTGACCGGGTCGCCAATGTTAAAATTCTTCACGTCTGCCCTAAAGGCAATAATTAAAATTTTTACGAAATCTTCGAAATTGTCTCCCGGTTAAACGATCGTTGCCTCAATGAGGTCACGGAGTTTGCAAACAGTAGCAATTATATATTTCTCAATCTAAAATTTGATTAAATATAATAATAATGTTTATTTAATATAATTGCTTAACTTATTCCATTTATCGGTTTTTTTGTAGCTTTGATACATATTTTACAGTTCTCACCTTGGCTGACCGTTGTATATAAACAAATAATTTATTTCATTGAACATGTTGGTCACGTTGTCTGTTTTAATTTTAATTGTTTATTTATAACTGTCCAATTTTGACGTTAGGTGAGATGTTTGCTCTTTGGTTTTTTCCCCGTATTTTATAAACTTTATCGTTTAGCCTGAAGATGGTTTAATAGATAAACCGAAACATGTTATGAGGAAGACTGTGTTTAATTTACATTAATTTTTTAAAAGTATGATTGATGTAATTATTTCTCCTTTAACAAAAAACATTAATTTATGTATTACTGAAAGCATTTTCCCGGATGCTTTAGAAATAGCCACTGTCGTACCAATACACAAAAAAGGAGATAGGTCCGATATGAACAACTATACACCTATATCACTACTTCCCAATTTTTTCAAAGGTTCCTGAAAAAATTTTGAACGATCAAATCCAAACCTATTTTGAAAATAACAATTTACTAGATAAATGTCAGTTTGGTTTCAGGGAAAATCTCTCGACAAGTGATGCACTGATAGCTTTTACAGAAAAAATAACTGCCACCTTTGAACACGGACAGATCTCCTTAGCAACGTTCATTGACCTCACAAAGGCCTTTAATTGTGTATGCCACGAGCTTTTAGTGGAAAAGTTATCCGATTATAATTTTGTTCCAAGCAGTCAACATTTAATAAAATCATATCTGTACAATAGAAAACAACTTGTTATTTTCAATAACCATTTATCGGATTCGCAAATTATTAAATACGGTGTACCACAGGGATCAATTTTGGGTCCCCTCCTATTTTAAATATTTATTAAAGACTTTCCACAGCAAGTTCGTGACACTGACACCATTCTGTATGCAGATGATACCACTCTCGTGAGTACTGACAGTGAGATTATTTCTGCAATAAATAAAAATCACGTTGCTCTAGAGGATGCTGAGGCTTGGTTCAGTAAAAATCGCTTACGTATCAACCCAGATAAAACAGTAAACATTTTGTTTACACTTAAAAAAGTACTGATAAACATAGGTGAAGTAAGTACAAAATTTCTTGGATTGGAAGTTGATAAAGCGTTACAATGTAATGTACACGGTAGCAGTAAGGCTGTGTAAAAATATATTTTTCATTAGAAGTCTGACCACCTGTATCAACAAAAGTATTGAGAATAGCTTACTTTGCTTTAATACACCCGATTCTCTCATACGGACTAATAGTATGGGGTCACTCTACATCTGTGCACAGAGCCCAAAAAGGTTACCGCGCTGATTGATGGGAGAGTTTTGTGGCTCTGCGCATACTCACTTTACCTTGTCAGTATATACTAAAGCTAATCTGCCGAATTTAACTACTCACGAGCAGGTTCACAACCATGACACTAGACCAGAGCTGTGCGGTACTCGAGTACAAGTACTCAGTAACTGTACTCTGAGTACTTTTAGTGTACTTGGTACTCAGTCCACAAGCACATTTTTTAAAATGTACTTGTACTTGTATTTTACGAATTTAAGTGTACTCGAGTACATATTCCTGTACTCGAATACATTTACGTGTACTCGAGTACATATCCGTCTACTCGAATACATTTTCGGGTACTCGAGTACATTGCACTGCGCAATAAGTACTTACATTTTTATCCAATTTCAGACATGTGTCCGCCAGTTGCCATAAAAAGCTTAATTGCAGTTTTGTAATCCTTGCAGTCGTGCAGTGTTCAGGTTTCTAGTTAGTTCGTTAGTTGATTGTTTAATAAGTGACTGACTACAGTGATTACCGATTAGTGACGTAAACACGATTTAATTAAATTAAATATAAATTATGTTTAATTTTACTTTTTCGTACTTTTTTTAAAATAAAAACCGGCCTACAATCTAAGTCTAAAAATTAGCAAAATTTTAAGCTATCATACAATTTAATCGGTCCATCTTCGGAGGAGATAGTGAACAAAGATACATACATACATACAAAGAAAGAAAGAGACCACCGATTTTATGGTATTGATTATACGAGGCGACTGAAAAAAGTGTCGCGAACCTAACTTACTTATTTTAACAGAACGCCCTATATTTAGATTGCTTAAAAGTATTACGTCGAGAAGCTAATATTTTTAATATAAAATTGTGTGTCTAAAGTTAACTATTTTGGAGATATTAACGATTTGGAAATGTATTCTAAAAATTCCGATCAGTGTGACAGCAAAGCCAAAGATCAGGATCTAGAATATTTATTTTGATGAAGATAATAATGATCGCTTCATATTATTGAAACCCAAAAATTGAAAGTATCACATAAGATAAAAAGAAGTCCAAAATTGAAGTTGAACTTCTACAGTACTTTGAAGATAAATGGACCAATCTGTCAATGCTGGATGATTACCCAAAAATGAAAAACTTTTCATGCGCTATAATACATGCTTGCCATCATCGGCTGCAGTAAAACGATTATTTTCGTTCGCGACACTGCTAAACAGACCACGTCGCCATGCCCTGACAGATGACAATTTTGAAAAACTTGTTCTTTTGAAAGCCAATAAAAAAAGACTAAGAAATTTTGTGTTTTTTGTTTTTACCATCTCTCCGCCATTGCATTCCTCTGTACTTGGTACTCTGTACTTGTATAGGTATTCGAATACTTTCATTGTGTACTTGTACTCGGTACTCGATTACATTTTAAGTAAAGTATTTGCACTCGGTACTCGAGTACTTTTTGTCTGTACTCAGAACAGCTCTGCACTAGACACAAATCAAACTTATGCCCCAAACCTATAAGGCTATGTAAATCTCAAATAGGAACCAAATATTACGGTATAAATTTTTTAATCTATTACCGGAAACAATTCGAATTCTCCCTGCAAAACAATTCAAAACTACTGTAAAACAGTACCTGCTAAAGAAGCCCTTCTATTCGTTTCAGGAGTTCTTAACCCACAACTGGGTCAATGTAAAACAATAATTTTAATATGTTTCTGCACATTTCAATTTTAATATACTAGACTTGTAGATGCACTGAGGCTATTGTAATTTTTTTTTTCGACTTGTGTAAAACATGTATGTTACAAACACCAAAAACACTATGACTATGACTATATACTTGCATTGTAGAACCGGCCCAAAATGAAAGATTCAACACACAAGTTGTTCCTACGTATCTACTTTTTAGTTGCATACCTACATTCCGATAACAAAATTAAAGTTTCTTATTAGCAAGTACCTAATTCAAATTCGTATGTTAACTCGTAAAATAAACGCTCTAATCTATTGATTTCATTGGTAACTATGGAAGTGACCTGTATGATTAAATGCAGGCATAGAAACAAAACTGCTATGTTAATCATTAAAATAAATTCACTGTATAATTGTGGCCCCATCGGTATAATAGGGATTCAATAGTATTTTTCCAATTATTAATGTTTGGAATTGAGGAAATTTTTGTAAAAATCTAATTTTGCAATTTTTCAAAAAACTATACTTACAAAACACCATTTTTTAACATAAGTTGTAGGTAATTGCATCATACTGTATATGATCTTGTTCTATGAAATTTTATTTTTATCAATTATGTATAGTTTTTTTCAGAAAATGCTAGTAGTAGTTGTATTATTTGTGGGTAGACCGATGTTGAGGAAGTAGGCCTTCATAGGGACTTTTTGCCAACCCCGTGGAAAAGGCCTAGGCATGCACTTCCGAATGATGGCATTCTGTAGAAGTCTTCATCTGCATTTTTAAAATTTTTAAACAAACAGACATTACTTTGAAAACAACTTTTTCTAAATCGGTAGACACGAAAATGGATATTTCCGCAAACAGTTCGATTAAAAAAAAAATCAGGAATACTAATGTCTACACATTACCCTTTTTCTGTGACGTCACAATTTTCTCTCTTTATTTAACAATAAGGAACTGGACAAAACAAAAAATCTGGTCAGGTCTCTTTTAAATATGGATTGATTTATAATACTGTCAATGTGACATTTTCCCAAAATGAGACTAAACGTGCAATAACAAGCAAGCAAGCAAGCAAGCCTAAAATCTTATTTTAATCGGTAGGAACTTGTTCGAAGAGAAGAAACGTCAGATTACATAGATCAAAAATGTCTTGGTTTGAATAATGTGCTATTGAGAGCATCCCACATTGAAGGTTAGGTATATGTCAAATTCTTTCTGAATTCTACTACCTGTGATCTAAATGATCTTTTTGAATTCCAATGTAAGACATAGGTTTTAAACACTTTAATGTTTTGATATTTCTGACGTTACAGAAAAAGGGTAATGTGTAGACTTTATAAGTACTTTGTTTTACAAATTAAAAGTATCATGTCATGTCAAAATAGTCTTAAAACAAAGAAAATCAAAAATTTTTGTTTTTGGGCATAACTTAAAAACTAAGACAGCCATGTGCAATTTATTTTTTAGACATTTTTCAGGAATAAATTGTGCAACTTTGCCCTAATTTAACTATGTTCAAGTTCATAAAGTTTTTGAAATCTCAATGGTAACCCTTGAAACTGAGTAACCCTGTATAAATAATTTGGGTTATGTAAAGAAATGGAAACAGCCACTTGCCTGTCTTTACAATGTTGGAAGGTCATTTGCAGGATTTCTATAAGAAATAATGGAACACTTTTAATGTAGCACATATCAATACTTTCATTTTCTGCAATATAATCTAGGATGATTTCTAGTGTTTCAAAGACCTCAATACTCATCTGCAAATAGACTCAAAATATAATTTTTCACTCAATTTGTACGTAAAACGCACTTGCAAATATTCCTGTAGAATATTTAGTGTTTCTACCGTTTTTCTTTCGGAACCTGGTGATTGCAATGTTTGACATATTCTCTTAAGAACCTGTAACAATTCTGTTACATTTTTATTTGAACAGAAAGTGTGCCCTATTAAATGTGCGATTTTTACGTGTACTTACATCACTTTGGAGGTTTTTAGCAGCAGGCAATAAATGCTGCAGTAGTTTGTCCTCAACGTCTATTATGGAAGTCGTGGACATGAACTTCTGTACCAATTGCTGGATATATACAAGCCTCTGCTGTAAGCTGCTTTCATCTTCAAGTAACTTGTGTGAAAAAGTTAAGGTCAACAGCATTTTGTATTTTTACTTGAAATAACTTCACAAAAGGATATAATTAATGATGCCATAGTATCTTGTGAATTTTGAATTTCTCCAATTATCATGTCGTCATCGAAGAGATCGGCAAAATCAGAGTTAAAAAGTGCAACTGTGTTTTTCGTATCCATTATAAGAACTGCCTGAGCTAAGTTAATGTTTGAAATTGGCCGAGTTTTAAGTTTCTAAGATTGAGGTTATAATTCGATAATAACTTAATACCTCCCTTTAAACGAAGACACTTTCTTTATCCTCGAATAAATATGAATTACTAATTAAACTTTAATTCAGTTTTATTTGAATCAACTTATCTTTTACCTTTCCACTTAAAAAAACCGGGAAACTGCTAACCTCAACTAATTTAAAATACGACAAATTAACGAACGTCTACGTTTAATGCCGAATGCCAGGTTTGACAACTTTCAATTTGATCAATCGCCAAGAGTGGCGGAAAAAGTCGCCACAATGTCGCCAACTACACAATAAAATAAAATAAGAAATAGCCAAGATATCGCCACTTTTAAATACTAATGGACGGTTTGCACAGCACGAATACATGGAATAAGGAAAACTTAAAAATATTGCCTAGAATATGATGTTCAATTCGACTAAAACAAGTTTTCTTTAGGTAATTATTATTTCGTCAGATGATCGCCAGTTTTGATCCATATGTCGCCAAATTTGTCGCCAATCGCCAAACCAGAATTTAAGGCGATTAAATTAACTGAACTCGGCGATTTTCGAAATCACCATTGAAGGTATACTTTTGCAATCGGTTGATAAGCTTGTATTGAATATTGTCTCGTATTACCATAATTGTAGTTGTTTTTTAAATTATGATTGGCACTTGTTCCAAAAATTGAAGACATTTTTAATGTATATGCAATTGCAAACTAATCACTAGAGAGCGGATTTTAGTTTTTTAGCCTTTCGTGGGTTTTTTAGGCACATCACTTTTAGATACATATAAATTCATTTTAAGAAAAGCTCTGTATTTTGACGCCTATTTAATATCACCTAAAATACCTATTTTAGAGATTATAAGACCTAACGCCCTATTTGCTGCCTATTTTTTTAATGTCGCACCTATTTATTGTATTTTAAACAACCTAAAATACGTTTGTTCATTTGTTAAAATATAGAATAGTATTTTTTTATTTTTTTGCATTTACAAAATTAATATTTGCCTTATACATATGCAACACGATAAATTGCTGTTTATACTTTCATACTGTGTCTTCAACGTGCGAGTAAAATTGTGTAGTGCCACTGGTAGTGCGTAGGAGTAGGTCACTGCCATGCTCGTCACCGGCGTAGGTGTTGTTAGTTGACAGAAACAACATCGTTGACAGTTTCACATTTTTTGTTTAAGTCAATATAACCTTACATGTTTGAAATTGTGCCTCCAATATTTAAGTATAAAAGTGTAGTATTAAATTGAAAGTAAGTTGAAAAGTGATACTGTATAAAACTACACTACCGAAATAAAAAAAAACGACCAAATAGAGAATGCAAGATTGGGTGGCTTGTCAAGGGTAATACCACAAAAGGTAAAAACATTGCGTTTAAATTTCTCGAAACCAAAACTGCTTTAAAAATTCCTCGGGACCGCAGGTCGAGTGGAATGTAAGCAGTTTTTGTTGAGAGAAATTTGCAAGAATTTGCATGTTGCGAAAAAAAATCTCTTAAAAAATTTTTCCTTGAGTGGTATTTGGAAAGATTATTCAACAATATGGGTAGATGACTTTTACCGTGTTCGACAGCACACATTTTTAACGTTTTCCACTATTAATTCAATACTGGAGCTTCCAACACGATTATTATGGGTTTTTAGAACGACGCTGATTTGCAAACTCAGTCAAAGGCTACTCACTAAATTGAAATCATTAAAACCAATCGGGCTCGCGTAAAAACACTGTGACATTAGCTGTTTTCAATGACAGTCAATTTTGATTGGCCGTTTCTGACAAATTGAACAATTTTTATTGGTTAATTCATTATAGTGTTGAATAATCAAGGGTAATACCACAAGTCTGTAAAGTGAACCTTCGCACTGCGCGCTCGTGTAAAATTATTGCTCTGCAGCAACAAATTAAAACTTGTGAAAGAAAATAATTTGTTAAAGCAAGATCAATATACATCTGATTAATCAAATGTTAAAATTAGCGTCGTTGGAAAGAGTCTGTTAAGTGAGTTAATTGTGGTGGAATATATAGCTCCGGTGCTTAAATTGAGGCATTCTGTATCATCTGTTTGTGGGGTTCAGCGAACCGAGGTCAGGAACCTAAATAAGCCAGGTAAATTTCTTATCAAGATGGTTGACTGCTGTGGAACGTGCAATTCCGAGATTGGAAGAACAGCTGCCAAAATAAAATGTAAATCTTGCAATAAGGCGTATCATGGGAGCTGTATAGGCTTATCGCAATCTGATGTAACATCTTTAATCAATAAGGGATCTTGGACGTGTAAATCATGTTCTTCAACGGAACCAACTTTATCCGAAATTATGGCAAAACTAAATAGTGTCTTAAAAGAACTTACTTCTGTTACGGAGTCAGTGGACTTATGCCATGCCAAGATTGACGATACTAATAAGCTCTTATTAGACCAACAATCACGTTTAACGGAATGCCTAAATAAAATCGACATCTTGGAAACAAAAAACAAAGAACTTCAAACTGATACTCGTATACTGAGGGATAAAGTCAATGATCTGGAGCAGTATTCCAGAAACAACTGTGTGGAAATACATGGTATTCCCGAAACCAGGGGCGAAAATATCCAAACAGTAGTAAAAGCAGTGGGATTTGCTGTTGGTTTTAAATTAGAAAGTCAAATAGTAGACGCTGTACATCGCTTGGGCAAAAACACCAATGATCCAGACAAGCCCAAGGGAATTATCCTGAAATTTGTGCGGCGAATGGATAAAGAAGAGTTTCTGCGATTGAAGAGAATAAAACGGGACCTCAGGGTAAGAGATTTATCATGTAAGGAGCTGCCAGGACAAGATAATAATGTATATGTGAATGAATCGCTTACCCAACAAAATAAAATCCTGTATTCCAAAGCACGCGAATTCAAGCGCGAGAATAAAATTAAATACCTCTGGTGTCAAAACGGAAAGATCCTTATGAGAGCAACAGACGAGAGCAAAGTGTATATAATAAAATCCATCGGCGATCTGAAAGATGTCCACTAATATGACAGAAATAAATATCTATTATCAGAATGTACGTGGATTAAGATCTAAAACTACTCAGTTTTCAAATAGTGTTCTCTCCGAAAATTTTGACATCATAATTCTGACTGAAACGTGGCTAAATTCAGGTGTTATGGATAATGAGTTATTCGATGACCGTTATGTTGTAATACGCCGGGACAGAGACTTAAAAAGTGTGGGCAAGTGCGATGGGGGAAGAGTTTTAGTAGCCGTTAAAAACAAATACGTATGTGTTAGACTAAATGACTTTGAAAGCAACCTCGAAGATCTTTGGATACAAGTTAAACTTGGTGCAGATGTTTTTTCTATATGTGCTGTATATTTTCCACCGTCTTCAGTGTCAACTGATTATATGACGTTATACAATACGTTTGAATCAAATTTGGACATAATTCAAAACAAGGTACTACTCTTTGGTGACTTTATTTATATCCTAATATGGTTATTAGAAATAACACAGTTCATAATGATTATTTAAATTTTATTAACTTTTTCAATTTTACACAATTTAACTCTATTAATAATTCACTGGGAAGAATTTTAGATTTTGATTTATCAAATGTCTATGTCTCTGTTGTTAGGTCTAGTAATTCTTTTGTTCGAGAAGATACGTTACATCCAGCATAGGCGCCGGTTTTTCAAAATTGCTTTGGGTGCTCTGCCTTCCACCTCTCTCCTTCAATGGATACGTGGGAATGGATTTTATGTTCAATTATTTATCATGGAACTAAAATAAAGTTATAGGTTAACAAGCCTACGTCTATGCTCAGCGGTAGGGTTACTGCAATGGCGTCGGTTTCGGAAGAGGAGGGTGGGCGTTACCCTCAGCTAGACACTGGATTTGATTGGAACAAAGTTTATTATATTTACACATACAAATAAGCTTATAACTAGGTAACATTTATATACAGAAAAAGAAAAGAAAATGGCGGATTGGCATCCGCGATTGGAAGCGGGTGTGGTCCTTCGGAGGCGGGGCCGGCGGCTTCCTCCTGCGGTTGCAGCGGCGGCGGTGGCGACTGGCGACGGGGCGGCGAGCTGAGAGCAGCGGCGGCGGCAACGTCGGCGGCAGTGCGGATCTCCTGGGCGGAGGCGGCGGCTGGCGAAAGTGGCTTTCCAAAAACGGCAGGCAGCAGAGTCCAATGCGTAGGATTGGCTCTAAGTCCACGAGGGTGATAGGCTCTGGAGAGGCTGGAGCTGCTAGCTGGTCCTGGAAGCTGAAGTGGCTCGAATCCCAAGTCCCACGAAGACGGCAGACAGCTAAGTCCAGTGAAATGGATCGGCTCTAAGTCCACGAAGATGCGGCAGACAGCTAAGTCCAGTGAAATGGATCGGCTCTAAGTCCACGAAGATGCGGCAGACAGCTAAGTCCAGTAGATGAAACGGCTGGTGGTCCTGGAGCTGAAGTGGCTGCTGGTGGTCCTGGAAGCTGAAGTGGCGGCTGGTGGACTCTCCTTGGCTGAGTGAATTCTTACTGCCAGCGTCTGACTATTTAAAGGAGCCAGTCCTTTGTCCAACGCGATCTCGACGCTCATTGGTCGAAGTAGAAGGGATGTTTTGCCCGATTTCGATATATTTTGTAATTATAGCATTTAATTGAGCGGCGTGATCAATTAGCGACTTGGTTTTAGTCGCAATCAATAGTTGATGAAATGCCGAGTCTAACGACACCCAATTTGCTATGATTTGAGTAAAAAATTAGCTCAACTTGGAATTTTTAATGCAATGTTCCGCGTAAAGCTTAATTAAGTATTTTTCTTATGGCGTGTGTTAAAAAGTTTATTATGCTTTGATCGGTTGCGCGCTATTTTTATAAGATTATTGAGACCAATTACGCTTTTCTGGGATGCTTCCTTCGTTAATTAAAATTTAATTTGTAATCTGCATTTTTGCTCGCTGTACTCGGTCGTGGCCCCTGATTTCTTCGTTACAATATGCCTTTCCTCGGGCCGCTGAACTCTCGGCCGCTCTCCCGGGCGCGAGTTTGGCTGCCTGATGGAAAAATTGCTTTTTCTCCACCTGTATATGTGCTATCGCTCTGTGGTTTGTTTTAATAGGTAGCGGTTAATTTTTCCTATCTTCTGGTATCCTTTATGTGTGATTAAAACAGAGCGCACTCTGTTTTAAGGGCGTTTTAGTGAAAAATTCTTAATTTAATCTGCAAACATTCGTGAGGCGTATTTCGCTGGCTGTCACCTTTCTTGGCCGGCCGGCTCCAATAAAGTTTTATGGTTGCAATCTTGCTGCACTTTAGAAATTCGTTGTAAGGACACTTATTTTTATGATTTTAGGGTTTTGAAAGATACTTCTGCGTAGGATCGCGGCGGTTTGTTGAACAGATGTAATAATCTTTGTTCTTCGGGCGCCTTTCGGGCGGCGTACGTTTCCTTTGTCTTTATTCGATCTGTTTAACGGTTCATATCAAGGTACAACACAAAAGGCGTAAAGACGAACAACATTTATTAGGTATATATGAAAAATATTCAAAAAATGTAAACTTAACTAAACAAAACTTTGGTTTCTTGTTTCTAATATTACAAAAATAATAATAATAAACTGCTCAAGGACAGGTCTAACGAGTAGCTTCAGAATGTGTAGTTCAAAACGTGACCACCGAGCTTCTGTAGATGGCGCCAAGTGGACAAACCGCCACTGTGCTATAATGCTTGGAAATTTTGCAAAGTGGAAAGCCAAAACCAAATAGCGCATGAAGGTGCTCGGGACCTTAGCAACAACTTTGCCCCCTTTCAAAATTTCGATATCTGTAGCCGTTCGAAAGTTACAGGCGATCCGGACGGACGGACGGACGGACGGACAAAACGTTCGCATAAGTACGCTGAAGCTACTAATAACGTAAGAAAAACTGTAAAGGGAACAAAATCTCAACTGGTAACAGAAAAAACTTGTCGCCTTTGGCTGTTTTTTAAAATAAATATGGTGGCAACTTGCTCTTCATCAATTTCCCGAGCAAGATCTTTATAAAAGTTTAAAATAACAATGTTATTCAAACGTGACTGTGTCATGGTAGTTCTCAGGTAAGCCTTCAGGCTTCTTAAGCCAGAAAACCCCCTTTCTGAAGTACATGATGTTGCAGGAATAGTTAAAAACAATTTAACGACTTTAAAATATTCTAAAAATAATTCCTTTAGGTGGGTATTCTGATTGAAATACAATATTATTTCTGATACTGATTTCAAAGTATGATCTTTTGTAACACCAAAATAGTATATTAAAGTATGAGTGGATAACAAGGTCTTTAAAACACGCGCGAGTTTTCGAGCACGACGGCGTAGCCGGAGTGCTCGAAATAGAGCAAGTGTTTTAAAAACCAGTTATCCCATAATACTTTACGCAATTTTTTATTATACCTCCAATACTGGAAATAAATTACGCACTAAAAACTTAGAAATAATTTTTGTCGTGATAAATCGAGAGGGTATATTAATATTGCTACTATAGTTACGAGAATTATTTACGTTTTTGTCGCGTCCACGTCCGTTGTTGCATTCAGTCGTTTCCTTGACAACCTTTAAAGCTCGGCGAGCGTTAATCGCCTGTTTTCGCACGCTCAGGCGTGCTTTAAACGGCGATTCTGATGCAGGTATAATAAAAAACAATTTTTTTATGCAACTGTAATCTGTCGTGATCAAAATATTCGAGGTAATATTTTCTGACTATATCAGTATCCTCTTCTTTTAACAAAAAGAGTTTCTAATTCGATTACCCTTTTGATACCTTCCGACTAAAAACGACTTTTAATAGTTTGCATGCAGGTGTCTATAATCTTAAAATATCAAGTTCTGTAGAAATCTTCGCAAAATATTGGTTCTTAAAACCTCCTTGTTTTATGGGAACTTTCCTCTTCTTTGGTAGACTAGGCTCGTATACTCCATATTTACATCTGTCTTTATAAATAGACCTCCAAAGGGTCGGAAATGATTTGCGACGATGTTCAAGATACTTGATAAGGCAGCTTATACTTTTCATATTTTTTGCTACATTTTTATTAACCTTCTGAATGTTAGCATTTACTTCTTCAATATTATCAAAGATATTTATTACAATTCTAAATAAAAAGAAAAATTCATAAGATACCAACTTATCCAAATAACCACTTGCTTTGGCACCAGCTTCACTATTATCTTGACTTTGCTTCTCCATAAACTGGGCAATTTCTTTATAGTTCTCAAATATCGACTTAAATGACACAACAAAATGGTCTTAAGGACGATGATCCAGAGTCTTCAGTATTCGTTTTAGTATTTTTAAAAATTTCAAGTCTCTTTGCCGAGTCTCTAATATAGTGCACTGGCTGCTCTTATTTATAACTTGAAATTGTATCTTTTAATATCAAAATTATTTAATTATATAAAAATATATAGCGCTTGAGACTCTTTCAGGGTTGGTTCGATTATCTAGTTGCTTTGTTAAGTTAAATTTTATTTTTAAATGACTGAACTGTGAATTGACATGAACTGTCACCTTTTATGTCAAACAAAGTTCTACTACGAATCTCAATCAGATATGACTAATGCTTAATTCTATTTGTATACTGTTGACTTTTATATTCTACGGTAAGTACTTGTTTATAGTTAATTACAATTTTTAAATTGTCTTTTATTTGCTTTATCGTTGATAGAACAAGACTACGACCCACCTTGCACTGTTCCTACTCTCACTGCCCTTATCACCTCCAAGATAGTAATCCTCTTGACGTTAGCAGCTTGGACCCATTTTTAGTCCTGCTGTGATGTCCCGAGTACTGACAACAGCTGTCAACTTGTCGTCTCCCGGCAGCTACCAGGAAAAACCTCGCTCTACTCTGCTCGTGCAACTGCCACCTTTCAGAAGCACCCCACCTCATGCAGCTCCATGGCAAGTTAGCTGTCACAGACGATCTCCAATTGATATCCTTCTTCCGTAGCTCCAAGCTTCACCAACCTCTGTCGTCAGTAACCAACAAAATACCTCAGATCCAGTCGTCCCTCTGCTATCGTCCCCGAACAGATTCTCTTGTCTTCAGAACGCCTTCACTAAGCCAGCACTCAGCAATACTCAAACCAATGTAACTCCTTGTCAATTGTATTATGCAAAATAAACTATTTCCATCCAAATCTTGAATGGTTCTATAATTAATAACTGTTCTGGCTTCTATTTAGTTCTACCATCTTCCATTTCTCTTCTATAATAATTGATGCTTCATTTGTAATACTCTTCTTTATATTTCACTAGTATGTTCACCTCGTAGATTTATTAATGACCCCTTTTTAAACATCTCCGTACTAACATATTCAAAATAGGGCAAATCTCTATATTTTTTATTCAGACCATAATTGTAAAAACTACATGTTTTTATAAGTTGTTATTTCTTATTATTGTAACAAATTCGCCTAACTGCCATTTTTAATTATTAATGCCACCTTTAATTTAAATTCATTTGACCCTTACCTACTTCAACCTATTTTCTCATTAGAATTTGCATTTGTCATGTGTGATACAAGTATGTATTTACTTACTAAATTCAAAACCCCTGTAGAATACCTAATAGTTATCATTTTCATATTAATTTGTCTCAATTTAGATTTTTAATAATAAACTTAATTCAAACAGCCTGTTCTTTTTAAATTTGTCAAAATCGATTGCATTGATCTCCCAAATTCTATTTACACATTCAATATTCAGCCAAATCCATCTACTACTATACCATAACAATAGTTTAAAATATCTTTCGCAGTTGGTAAGAAGTGTCTTACTTTAGGTATCCCGTTAAACGCATCTTGAACTACTACATTTAAGAAGTGTGCCATGCAATGAATGTCTAGAGCTCGTGGTTCATCATTTAAGATTTGCTTTTGTAAACTAGTAAGTGCACCACTTACGTTCGCCGCGCCATCGTAGCACTGACCTATTAACAAATTTATATTCAGTTTAAATCTTAGTAAAACGTCTTTTACCACTTTATACAGCGTTTGTGCGTCTGTGAATGACGTTTCATACAGTCCTATAAAATATTCGTGTATTTCTAAGTCCTCCCTTACTACTCGAAAACAAACTGAGAGTTGCTCTTTTTTAGATAGATCAGTGGTTTCATCCGCGGTGATGGTAAACATATTATTTTTAATTTTATCTAGAATATTTTCTCGTACATTGTCGGCTAAAATGTCCAGCATTTCGTTGATTACATCGTGTGATATCCACTTGGGACTTCTAGTTAGCCATACTTTAAGTGCAGTAGAATCTTCAGTTCGCAAACGTAACAGTTGAATAAAGTTAGACTTATTTTATCCAAAAATCGGCACCTATTCTGACCGTTTTGCTACCTAAATATGGATTTTTCTAACCTAAAATAAGCACCTATTTCAAGTTTTTTGTAACCTAAATATCCGCTCTCTACTAATCACCACCAATTTTAAGCGACGATAAATTTTTGAAGTAAGTACTTTATATATGTTTACTTGCCTAGAACCCTAGGTTTAAGTACCTATATAATTTTCTACATACTACCCAATAGATATTTTAATTATAGGATTTATTATACTCATTTTCTAATTTATGTACGTAGCTAATTAGTTTTTACAATTGCTTTGCTTTTATATTTATTAATGCATTGAAAGTTAGAATATTTTCTGGTAATACTGTATTTTAAATAAATGGCACAAATGTTAATAGACTTTTAATGGTTTTATAATGTTAACAACATTCGTCCATGGCTTTGTTGTAATTAATAAAATATAAATACGGTACGTCAGCACTAATGTTAATCTAACACAAAACAGCTTATCTACGGAATCTACTGTTTTTATCAGAATAAATAAATGCAACTTTAAATGTCCTTAACTCGTTCACGCAGCAGAAGATATTAGGTATATCAGTAAACACGCCACACAACATAACTGACATATTGTTTGTTGTGCAACTGATACCTTCAATCGCCGCCATATTGGTGGCGGTGGTGGCGCCACCAACGGTGATGTAAATCGCCTAAAAGTAGCCACTTTTACGAAAAATCCCCACGGTTGGCAACCCTGCCGAAGGCTTTCACGCCTATGAGGTAGTGTTGCCAGACGGAAAAAATAATTCTCCCTAGATATTTCCGACAAATGTTCCTAGATTTTAGTAAATTCAACCAATGTTAAATATTATGCAAACCAATGTGATGCAACCCACATTCCTATCTTCATTGCAGGTTAAAAAAGATACAAAAACTTTAAATTAATTTTTATTTAAAAACAATATTGTAATAAAAATCGCAAAGGGTGTATTTATATCCTAAATTCGCGGATTTACAGAGGGGGAGTCACATAGGGGAATTGCCTCTTCATTTAAACTTCGGTAAAGTACCGCTTCAATTATTTATGGCATGCTGATATCGGTGAAATGCCGTTTTTACTATTTATATAGATGGCGGCGAAGTAGAGAATTCTACATGGTACAGCTTTGATTTATAGTTAGTAGAGTGCATTTTTTTTCTATAATAACTGTCAAAGTGTTACAATGTGGGCAGATATGTGATTAAAACGCTAGGAAATTTTTATACCTCGTGTTGGTAGAACTTTTTCTTAATTATGGTTGTGTCAATTTTAAATGTCAAAGTTTCTTAATTTGAACTCTTGACAAATTTCTTTTTTTAACATGGAATCATCATTATCATAAATAAAATCGGATAAAAAAAGAAAACCAGGAAATATTTTAAATGCAAAAATGAAGCAAGCGATATTAAATTAAGACATATCTGTCAAAATTTTTTTTAGTGGAAAAAAAGAACTAAAAATCTATGTGCCAACATTATTAAAACTAAGGTCCCTGCAGGAATGCAACTTATCCCCTAGAAAGTTGACCTTGAAAATTATTATAAAAAAAATGTACTTTAGGGATACTCATGACGAGATGGGGCGTTGAAAATTCCTTTACTAATCAGAACACAATGAATTTTTTATTCTTTTTTTTTACAAAATGTAAAATAATTATCGGCGAAGAAATAAACTAAACTTTTTTACCAAAACTGAAATTTAAAAAAAAATGAAAAGTATCTCAAATTTCGCTAGACTTGGCAAATTTTTGTTAAAAATTCTCTTTTCCTTAGACATATAAAATTTCCTAGATTTAGAGACATTTCCCTAGGTCTGGTAACGCTGGTGAGGTACGAACAAGAACGGGATAGAAGCTAGAAGCAGAAAGATAGGGAGGCCATATAGTCTATCTTTTTTCAACGTGACTCAGTAGTGACAGGTAGTTGTTTGTTTATTACGGCCATATTTTTGCACAAACGGTCTGGAATAAAGAGAAAACCTTACGGTTTATAGAAATTTACCGTAAAAAGGACCTCATTTGGAACCCGAGACACCCAGATCATTATAATAAATTACGAAAGGAGGATGCGTGGGCGGATATTTCAAAACAAATGAAACAGTCTGTAAACATATGCAAGAAGAAGATGGAATATCTTCTGGCTGCTCTAAGAAGAGAAAGAATAGCAGAAACTCAAAACCAGTTGGGTGCATTCTTGTAAAATTTTTGTACAATCCAGCTATAAGCTGAAAATTCAAGTGGGCCAGTAAACTTGAACCACTGCACACTTCCCTGCTTGTATACAGTTTTGACATCCACCAACGCGGAGATTTTCGCTTATTTTAATATAGATTGAATAAAAATATACGAGGCAGCTGTTATTTTCGAAGACATCATGTGGTCGCTGCATGAACCACTACTCCGTATCGTAATACCGTAAGCTCCGTTTTTAACATAAACGCAACAATGATACAAAGAAACAAATCAGTAAGTTGCACGTGACGGTGATACGTTACGTGAATACGCAACAAATGAATACGCGGCTTACCGCTACGCAGTTTATTTTAGGACATTTTATTCAATTCCCAGTACGCTGGTTTTATAAAGTAGGCTTTGTTCTCGCATGCTGTGGAGTGATGCAATCTGCTCTTATCGCGTTTTTAATGTATTCCTGGTTCCAGGGAGGGGATTGCATGACTTACCTGTGAATCTCATTTGTGAAATTAAGTTTCGTCATTCCGTGCCGTGGCAACCCTATGCTATGAGTGGAATAAGGAGCGAGTTAAATCACACCTGCGTGGCCATCTGGTCATATTCCGTTTCCGTGCCTCAGTCCGAAGCATCACTCAGCGGCCGACGGACAGAATGTTCAGAGGTGTGGGTCGTTGATTCCGGCGAGGCCTCGGTCTCGTCGAAAGTCGAAAATTAGTGAAACTGTATGTTAGCCGTCGTCAAGTCCCTGTGTCAAGTGTCGTAAAATGTTTAGCCAACGGTTTCTTCTGTATCGTAGAGCTGGGTATCTCCAATTACGCATGCAGCGGATTATTAAGTGAAAAACCTCGTTTATGTGCTAAATCATCATCGTAGTGAAGTCACGAATCGCCGTACTGCATCTACCTATCGTAAGGTGCTTCACTCTTCCCGTCCCGGGAATTTAATACCGTCACACTTGCTTGAATATCGCCCCTATGCAGTTTCCTGTCGTTCTTTTCGTGACAATAGCTTGAGATGCGACCTGTAGCTCGATGAGAACAACGTAACCAAAACGTTTGACTTCCTGTCAGGTATTTGTTGATTTAATAGTGTGTGTAACTCATAGAAATTTATAATGAACTGTTGTCGTGCAAATTGTGCCGTTGGTTGATTTAAATCGTGAGATGTTGAACAATACCGTCAAGTTTTATTGTTCATATATGTTATTTTGCGCTGTAAGTTCAAGTACATATTGTCGTTCCATCACCATTTGAGTGATTGTTGTTAATTTTGATCATGTAACGTAGTCACTTTGTGAAGAAGTTAAAGTTATTACTGTTTGGAAGGTAGCCATGTCATTTCATTGTCATTTTACTATTTAACAGGACTAACCCCTTTCGCATATATTTTTAACTGTATCAAGTAAACATGTTCGTGTTCATTGTCATTTACTTATTTTATTATTTCAATAGAGTTCATTGTTAATTACTTATGGTTTTCATTGGTGTTTGCATGCATATTTGTGTTTTGTTTTAATGCACAGGAATTCAGATGATTGTAAGCAAGTGTAACGAGATGTAGGTTCTATTCAGTTGTTGTAGTCGCCGCCTCAAGTTGTGCCAAGCCAGAAGTAGAAAGGTGGAGTACTTACTTCCCCGTTCAGAGTGCGTTCACCTGTGTTGCTGATTTTGTTTTCCCGATTTAGCCCGAATGTGGTGGCGCATCAATATTTAACATCTTTTATCTCGTTTAATGGAATTGTAGCCCTTATGCCCAACGTGGTGCATTGTTTTTGTTGCTAGAGATCGGTTTTGGCTGTAACAAGCTGTACAAAGTGAGGTTAGTAATATTATTAAGGTTTAATTAATTCACTGCTCTGAGTTATGTTGAAAAAACATGTGATCAAAGTTACCCTAGAAAAGAAATCATGTGCGTTTGGAACATTTGAATTACTTAATGTTGCATGTTGCATCTGATATGTCAGAGTAAATTAATCAACAATTGATTTTTTATCGTTCCACATCCCTAAAGTACATTTCTAGCATGTACCATATTTGATAATCATTGAAAACTATGAGTTAAAATATAGAAAATTAAAGGGTTTGTCTAAAAAGTGGTTTGGGACTGATCGAATTAAGATGACATAAAATGACAATTGTATGAATTAAAATGACCTACTTTCTGACTAAACACTAGCCTACACAATACACATACAGCTTGTTCATCTTTTTTCCTAGGTCTTGTTTGATGAATCTTTTTTTTAATCACATGTTAAAATCAGTTTATCAAGATTATCGACAAATCGTATGCTAATGCAATTTCAACATTAGCGCTGCTTGCAGACAAGAAACATGTGCATGTAATAAGATTTTGCTGTAGATACCTACTATTTATTGTTTTATTGACTATGAAAGGCAGCAATTAAAATTACAATGGGGCAGTTATAATGCTAACAATTCAACCATTAAAACTCCAGTTATTAAAAGGGTTTAAACAAATGTTGACTTATAAGTAGGTTAAACTGATATGGCGCGCCAGAAATATCTAGTCATTGTTACTATATTACTTTATAATACAGCCAGTCCTAGTGCTAATAAATTAAAAGAAAATAGAAAAAAAGTGGATGCTATACAAACAAGCAAAGATTATCCTGGATTTATATTCAGTAAGTACGTTTTCTGAATGAGTATTTGAACTACTAACTTAATTCTTAAAACTACATTTTGTTAATGTACCTGTAAGCTATTCATGTTTATTTTGGATAGAAGTTGGCCTTGATTTATTTTTTATCCAACACGTCCTAGTTATAGGGCTACAATTAGATCGATTTTAGACCCATGAAGTGGTCCATAATTCACTAGTGAGATAAAAACCATAAGTCGTTAAAGCTATTTGGTGGTGGGGGCTAAGGTTGCCACTTTTCGTATGAACCAAAATCGGACATATTTCGTTTTCGAAATAAATTAATTTAACTATGTAATAATGAAACAATATTTTTCTTCCTTCATGGTGATTTTAATTTATGGGATTACTCCGAACCAAGTGCTAATAATTAACAATTCAGACACATTGAGATCAGGAAGGTATTACATACTAACTACGTTGTCACATAAACGCAATGCATTGATGTACCAATACCGCCACAAGGAAGACCACCTATATGGTGGCCCGTCAGTCTATGTAAAATGCGATGTTAGCAGGTTAGGTTTTTTGTCATTGTGTGTCCAATAACAAACAAAACCTAAACTACTAACTTCGAATTTGACATAGACTAGCAGTGCCACGAACAATACACCTCAGTACTCCCACGCGTATCACACGAATCATAAGCGTATCTATTCATTTGAACCCCTGGCACTTTAACTCACTGCCAATTAATTTGTCATTTTGCCTTTTCACATCTGTCAATGCAAAATTTATGTTTTTTTTTGTAATTATTGAATTGTCGGATAACAATTTGTATGGCGCGCGTGTGTTATTACAAATAATTCACTCGAGAAGAACCCCGCCCGGTGTGGCGGGCTCGAGGGTTCAAATCTCGTGTATTATTTATAATATAACACACTTGTACCATAAATGTTGTGGTACGCGTGGCATAAAAAAGTTTATCTACTCCAGTGGGATAAGTAACGCATTACGTCACTCATTTGACACTATTTCAGTTAGGTAATGAAGCTCATTACACCACTCAGTTATGTAATGGTTTCATTACGCAACTGAGTTGTGTAATGACTTCATTACGTAACTGAAATAGTGTCAAATGAATGACATAATGACATTTGCCTACTAAAATATTTTTGAAAATGACAGATCTGACATTTCTCTTAATGCACTTTTCTCAATTTTAGGCAGTCGTAGATAAAATTTTGTACAATACATGTGTATAATGCATCATTAATATACTTGTGTGGTTACATAACTCGTGCTACGCACTCGTTTGTAACTTACACACACCCACACGTATATTAATGATGCTGTTATCCCACTTGTATAGTAAATAACTATTATCCAACAACTCAATAATATAAAAAAAAATCTTCAATCGCCTTAAAAGTCTACTTTCAATACCAAAATCTGTCAGTGAAGTTGAATTTTTTCTTATTCATACAAAAAGTATATAGGCTGCTATCTCCTAGAATTAATAGTATGTTACATAACGCCGGGCTCCATAGCTCAGTGGTTAAGTATTCTGGCTACTCATATAAGGGTCGAGGGTTTGATCCCCGATCCTGGTGAGGTTTTAAAAAATAAAAATGCGGATGAAAACTTTCACAGAAGGCAACATTCGGAAGTGATGTAAAGCTGTGGGTACTATGTTACTACGATGTATAGCATGTAAAAGATCCCTTGTTAGGGTTGAAACTCCTTAGTCTCGGCAAAATTCTAAGTAGGACTAAGGTACCTGGTACTCTGCATGCGTAGACCTTATCCACGGGGTTGGCAAAAAGGGCCTATGAAAGCCTACTTGCTTCACATGAGTCTCCCCACAACAAATACTATACTATGTTACATAACAAGCTGTGAAAGTGGCATATATCGTGCGAGTATATTTGAGAAACGAGGCGAGGCGTAGGGAAGCCGGGTGACTTAAAAGACAAAATATATTTTTGTAATTTAATGAATGGTAGTTTTATTTTGACAACTACTGACAATGTCAGTACATTGTCAGCAGTTTTTAGTTTAAAATGACATATACACTGTATAACTGTTAATTGTAATTTTTTCATAATAATCACGTTCGTTATGATAACGACTGGGTGAATGATATTGTCATTTTTTGTGGCTACTTTACTGTATGGAAATTGCCACTTTTGTATATGGGCGTGCGAAATAGTTATTTCTGTATCTAGTCCGACAATTTGGATTTTTATGGACGATACCTGTAAGCAACCAGGCAGTTTTCATCCGAGGTACATATTAAATTGTTCTGTCGACCGTCATAATTTGAAAAAAACCTGAAGGGGGAGTGCGAATTGAAAGAGTTGAGCCGGACGAAAAGCGGTTGCGGACGAAAAATTAATGGCGTCCAAAAAACTTCATTTTTTCATACGGTAATGCGTTCACTTTTCTTGGTCGTAGAAAAAATAGTATGTATTATTCGGATTAAAAGTGGCTTTGTCTGACTTGCAACTTTTGCGTTCGCTCTACTACGTTGCGCATTGTCTTGCAAATTCAAACAAAGCGCCGCGCCGCTTTTAATTCTAATAAAACAATATACTATTGTATTGGCAGCTGTGAAAAGTCAAAGTAACAGATTAATTTGGAGCCAGCTATAGTACTGAGAGATCAAATAAATCCGTGTTATACGTTTGGCAGTACTGAAGTGGATTGCTGGTAGTACTGTCAGTCTATGTCAAATTCGAGGTTAGGAGGTTAGGTTTTGTTGGTTATTTGTCATATACTGATGCAAAAATTAACCTGCTAATCACGAATTTGACATAGCCTGACAGTGATTTATTGTTTTTATCTCACTTAGTGCATAGACCAGTCCGTTTTCAGGTGAATATAATGTACCTATGTATTGTATGTATATCTTGTAACCTCTTTTTTGTAATACCTACTTGTTGAAGATTTCTTTAAACATTGTTTACTACTATGTAAGCAACCTCTTTACGGCCCGGCTGTAAAAAGTGTCCGTAAAGACCGCGGCCTACTAAATTGTGTGCCAAACGTCAAAGTGACTTTTCTATCGAACATTAAAGAAAATACAGCAATCGCAAGAAACCTTGGAAAAAGTTGCACTTCGCGCAGCATTGAAGGTAGATCTGCGGGAACCAGTACAGTTAGTTACAGAACACACCGTTTAATGCGGTTCAGTCACTGATAGAAGCTGTATTATTGGTTTATAAGTGCTAGTTTGTTTTGCTTTTAGTGTATTTTTATTTATTCAGCGGAGCTTCCAATCTTAAATAATAACCTTCATGTGTTAAAACGCAGCGTAAATGAAAGAGGGCTTTTGACCCCTACTCATACTTTTTACCTGAGTGTACAACATTAATGCATAAACCAATGCGACTATGTTTAGCGGCGAGTATTTTTGAGTCTATACGATGTACTACTGAAATGACCTGCCGCAAATTTCTAAGTTTTAGTGTTGTTTGCTGTAGGTAATTTTATATCAAAATATGTGATCATAGAAGATATGTTACTAAGAGATAAAAGCTCGTTTTATTACTGACCTCGTTAAAGAAATCTTTCAATGTGGACTTCCTGAGCTTCACATTTGCGAATTGGTATACCTAAAAACGCAAAGCCAACATTCATCAGTAAGAAAAGAGATGCTGCACATCGTAGTAACATAAGACTCGCGGTTTTAGATTTCTTCTGAAGGATGGAATTCTGTAACGATATTTATAAGCATTTTTTATTTTTAAGAACCTTACCGGGACCGGGAATCGAACTTCTAACCCTGAAGCAGTAGTCCGGATGCTTAACCAATGAGCCACCAAACCCGGCCCCACCGTTATGTAATATAGAGCTCAACAGATGTTACTAGCTTGCATGTGGGTAAACGATGTGCAGTAGCCGAAATGGTGTCTTAGCGATGGAGCTCACTTCGTAGTCGTCGAACTGTAATATCATGTACATTCTAGTATAAAGTGAGCGCAATGTAGTGACAGTGGGGCTCAAACTTTAGCTTGTCTTTGTTTCTTCTAGTGTTCACTCTTTCTCGCACCGCGCTGGTCAACGTGCAAGCTAATATCCGTTCAGCTGTAGTGTTACCGATGAAGCAAAGCTTCGTTTACATGCAAAAGTGTTAATAATTGTGAAATTCTTACATGTGCGTATATGAACATTTTCATAGTGGCACTGAAAGTAATTTCCAGCATAAACATTCTATACATGGTTGGCGTGGAGTACTGTGGGCTGACTTGCGCGATACAGCATAGAGATTTCAGTGTTAAATATTATTAAATAACAAATTGTTTTCAACCGTCATTATTATGCTGTTTAAATAATTTAGCAGAGAAAAAAGTATAGCATCCATAAATACTACGGTTTACAATTTTCCATCTCCCCGTAGTAGAAGAATCGACAAATTAAAACCAGGAAATTATCCAAACAATTAAACAGCAGGCCCATTTATATTTTTCATTGATATTTGGGGTTTAGGTATAACTGTTTATTAAGTTCTGTTCTCATTAAAATGTATTCAACACAAAAAAGGTAGAAATGATAACATTATTTTATGTTTGACTGCATTATAAAGTCCTAGTTTATGAAACAGTTTTGAATTCATAAAGTAATACTTTATTGTACTAGTACAATAATGTTAAAGTAAATTGGACTGAACTGTCACTGCCAGGTAAATGTTGCAATAAATGTGCACATGCCATATTTAAACAAATTTGAACATTAACAAGAAACAGTGTTTGTAATTGAAGAATCGGCGATAAATTATTATGGTAATGAACATTTCTAACAGATTTTTTGCTATTCTAAGTTATGATCGTGAAAATTCTGTCAATATCCATCGTCACTCTAACTTTATTTTTCCGTCAAAGAACAGACGTCAAATTTATAAACTCGATTTTTTTCGATGTTTGCAGTTGAAGATAAAACTTTGTATAGTACACATACATATTTTTGGATTTTCTGAGTCAACAGAGTACTTTCTCTGAGGCAAATGCTGGGGCAGTACTTCTTCACTTTTCCTGGCAATTTTTACATTCTCCACCTCTCCTTTTTCTCACCCATTCTATAACTCCCGTTCTTGGCCGAAGAGGAACGCAAGGTCCCTATTGCAGCTCGCCCCCAGTTGGAGGAATTGAAATTACCTTAAACCTTTACCTTTACCTACGTACATAATGCTCTTTTGTGGGCTTGCATCTTTATACGGACTCGCTCCCTAACTGTCGCTCATTTATTTAAACAGGCGCTCCCACTAAATTAAGGCATTATGTACTTGTATCGTAAATAACTATTATAATAAAAATAGTGCTTGCCAAGTAAGCGTCTTGTTTACCCGTAAACAACCGAATTTTCAAATTCTAAGTAGTAGTACATCTGTTGGCAGTATAATACGTAAGTTCGAGGATGGAGGTACAGTATTAAATAATGTAGGTGGAATAATTCCGTTCAAAACTTATAAAAAAAAGAATGAATTGCGACCTTGCAACAGTGTAAAAGGCGTTTCAGTCAGCCGAATGGGATCCCCACCTAGGTTGGTAGAAGAATTTTGTTTGCAATAGTCAGAACAAATGATACATTAAAGATACTGGGATACATTGTTAGGCACCAACTAATACATCTACCAAGATGAAGTGGGGCTTTAACCGGGAAGATATTTACAGCCCAAACAGGGCATTACGACACGTCATGGATGAATTTCAGAGCTCACTCTAACTGGACCTCAATTACCCTGTAACAGGCTAATTTGTCCGGTTGAGACATCAGGGAGAATGGCGGTTCGCCACAACGATACCAATTAGGGCGAGATGATGGTCACTCAGGGTGTTAACAGTGATCCCAAAAGAGTATGAATGGAAAAAGATTGGGCGCTACGAGCTTTATTCTACTTATGCTCAGAATGTTACCGAATTGCCCATGTAAAAGCTCGAAATCCAAAGACCGTCGCATTGCCTCGAAGATCTTGTCCGACTCTCAGCTCACTATGAACTTACCTGTGATAGTTCTTCGCATTCGTCAAGATTCCTTACAAGTCTTCTACAATCTACGCAAGTACACAAATGAATACACACAACTATCTACCAACAACAATAATAAAAAGCTTCAGTACGTAAATTTCAATTAGTTTTTATTGAATAATTCCAAAATATAAAACAGGCGTTAAACGCCGTTTCTTATGAACAAGTGATTAGGCAAATGTTACATATTAAATTAAGACCAAATGGGGTTAGCCATGTTAAAGCATTTACTCGGTCTAAGCCAACGTAACAGACAGAAACTACTTTAATAATAAATCACACAATACAGTTGTTTCGGGACAAAAACGACATATAGGACAACGCGCCAGCTCATAACAGCATTTACGAAAAGCCACGAAAAAGCTAGACGACTAGCGCGTACGATATCTCTCAAAATTGGGAATCTAACTCACATAGGACCGCTGCCCAGCCCGTAACAAGAAGTGCCGACTAGACTCAGTGAAGCGAGGGGTGGTCCAACACGAGATAACACAAGAGCAACAGCCTAATGAACGGTAAGCAGATCTAAATAGATTGAGCGCCCCAACGATTCCACATCAAGATGAACGAGAATGCACAGCTAAACTCACTGAGGAACCGGGAAGCAAGTGAGCCTATCTTTCAACTTTACACTTAGCAAAAACCCAAAAGCCAAACGGGGTGGGGTATGCGTGCAGACTTGGGACTCCCCGGAACCGGCAGCTGGAGCGTTCGAACCTACCTTGACGCTCTCAAATTCGTCCAGGATCCGCTTTACACTAATCTTGGCTTGGCTATTTTTGACCGGTTCGGTACTACATTTGAGCTACGCACCCAGACTTAAATTTAGCGGACGCACTCTGTAGTTCAAAACACACTGGGCCTCGACTGTATTTACACAAAATAACGATTGATGCACTATAAAAATTAAAGTCATAGTACCGTTATAGAGTCCTGGCAAATCGAATGTTGGTGCCGGCTGAGACGCCGTCGAGAGGTTGTTGATGGATCTCGCTAACCAATGTCGGTAGGCAACAAGAGTAGAATAGGGGGGAGTGGTGACTTTACGGCGCAACCAAGCGGAACAGATTCATGACACAGGGAAAGGGTGGTGAGTGAAGATCCTCGAATTACGAGATGGGTAGCAGGTGGACGACAGCAACAACCTGATCTACCGGAGGGCGGCATTTTGATAATTTTCCCTAGGGAATCCACACAAAAGCGAGATGGCAAACTTGCCTCAACAATTAATGGGGATTTCTGGCACACTCCCACTGTCCTACGCTCGGAAATCAATCCCTAGCGCTTGGAAAAATCTCCAAACTTTCACTTGGCGTTCACAAAAGATCCGTCTTGCACTTACGACTGTTAGCGGGAGAATCGTAACACCAAAGCACTTTGACGAAGCTCGCGCTTGTTGACTCTCTTAAAGCGGGACGATGAATGATGCGAGATTCGGACTGCATAAGCGGGGAAGAGCGGGAAGACATGCTTGCTCTCTCTAATTTACATGAATGCATAAGCGTTACGCCAACGAAGCAACTACCGCGTCTATCACGGGGGAGCCGCAGCCTGTACTAACGGCCGACGTTTTGGAGCCAAGGAGTAATTAAGATAATGTGTTAATTATACGGTAAGCAACCACATGTGAACTTGAATAAAATTCTGTCCAAGGTATGATGAAACAAATAGGCCGGGAAACGTTAATGATTGAAAGGAACAAAATTAAGTTTTAAGACATAATTTAGGATACAAACGCTGAAAAAGGCGAAAAACCGTTTCCCCTTGACTACAGGAATCTGCTCAGCTTCCAGATAAGATTTACCTTGTTTCATAGTTCTGAATGCTTATTTTACTTCCAAAATTCGCGTAATTGCATTTCACTTCACAAATAAATTACACTGCATGAAATTTAAGAATGGCTAGATTAAGGTAACATATAGAAATACGTTTATCGTAGGTCGTAGTTGAGGGGTGAAACTGCACAAACAATCACAAGTATTCTCACTGGCGTGTAACGTCAGATTGCGTGACACAAAGAAGAACCCTAACCATCTGTTTACCCAAATACCATTCGGTGCGATTATATGGGAAACAAGTATTGGTAACCTAACAAGTTTACAACAAGTGTTCCCGTTGGTCCTAATGGACATTCTTAAAATTTCTTTCAGCCTAAAGCAGTTAATCCCTTAACTATTACACAACAAATCCAGAACGGCGGTAATTCGCAACATGCATTGCCTTACTAATATAATAACTTATCTTGAAATTTAGCAGTTTGGTTGGCGGTGTAAATACAAACTCAGGAAGTCATCAGAGTGTCTCTTTACTGGGTGGCTGCGGAAAGTGCGATAGCCAGGCTGTTACAGTATTAAATTGATCTTACTCACGAATGAGTGAGTGCCAGTTACTTAACCAAGTCCGGGAAACGTACACACTTACCGTGGAAATCGTAGAAAACAGGTTGAAGGCGCGGCTCAAATACGCTCAGGGAGATGGGTGTGGTTTTAAACAGTACGCCACAGGGCAAGCTTGTTGATATGTATATAGGGTGTTGCTAAATAAAAGGGCGCCACAAGATCCGAGTCCAGGAGTACCACGTTCAACCGGACCTTGAGGGTCAAACGGGATGTGATAAGAGTACTCGGCTTCACGAACCTTGTCGCTGCCACTTCGAGCGTAGGATAACTTACCCGTGACGCTCCAACGCTCAGGCTGCGCTGTACATAAATCTTTACAATTCAACCTGAAAGGGGCATGCACAGATTCGTCAATTATAAGGCCTCAGTGTAAATAAAAGTTTATTAAAAACATTAGCGATACATGTGACCATAAGGGGGTCGATACACACACAAAGGTACCAGTAAAACGAGGGCCCAGCTGGGAGTCGCTCTATTCCTAGTTATAGCCAACGGGTTGTCTTAATTCTGAAATATACAACAGGCCTTGGTACGCCGTACCAAAGTTACTCATACAAAAAGACTTCGAGGGCCGTAGAAAAAGTGAAACATACAACGGCCTTGGTACGCCGTACTAAAGTTAATCAAGCGGCCAAAATACTCAAACCAGCCACCTCGGATAGCAAAATTGACTAGGTATGACAGCGGTCAAATTATATTACACTTGCGTCAGATATGAACGAAACCAGGCTAATTTAAGCAAGCAAAATGAGCTGTGTAAGACAGCGATTAAATTATATTACATTGGCGGCGTACATAAACGGGACCAGGCTAATTTAAGCAAGCAAAATGAGCTGTATATGACAGCGATCAAATTATATTACATGGGCGTCGTATATGAACGACAGCAGGCTAATTTAAGCAAGCAAAATGAGCTGTGTATGACAGCGATCAAATTATATTACATGGGCGGAGTATATGAACGACGTTAGTTAACTATTAGGCTAGTTTACACATATTGTACCTTTGTAGCGAAGCACCAAGCGTCGGGTAAGGTGATAGCCGGCGATCCGACGGCTGCAATGTTGGCTCGAACGAAAGCATAGGAATTGGTGGTAACACTAGTAGAAGTTCCGCTAACGTGGCGAAAAAAAAAATAGGTCACGTCTCCCTCGAGAAGAAATAATGATGAGACGGAAATAGTACAACCCTGCCGTTGAAATCCCCGATTCTGGGAAAAAGGCCTACCTTAGCCGTTCTAAATATTGTAAGGTTTGACGGTCATCCGTGATCACCTCTCGCCTCTACGACTCGAGAGAAAGTCCGCGCCAAGCGCACTTTTAGGCGGCAGAACGCCTGACCCTGTCTGCCGTACAGCCAATCCGCGTACAGACCGTTTCGCATGATGAGCTCACGGCCCGTCTGCGTGAGAGAGATCGACTAGCGGTATTGATTTTTCCGGAAAGATATCTCGCTCGCTCTTAAGGGGTGTGTTTTTAAATGAGCGGAGATCGGGCGCTCCTGCCTGCGATAAAATAGCCAGCTGCACTCACCACGATGTAAAGGGAATAACGACCTTGAATTATTGTGCTTGATACTTGATATACAGGCAAATTCGCCAACTTGTACCAAACTATACGAAAGGGTTACGGACCTTTTATAAATAGAAAATGGCCTGAAAAGACGATAGATTTTTTTTCAAATATCCGACTATAGGTTGAGTAGTTTCACTTTACAACAATAAGACGGAAATCTCTACATCTTTAGCTTGGGCATTGGTAGAAAAGTTCCAATAATCGCCGATGTGGTGTCTAAAATGGCTGCTACACTACGCGGAACGGTCACATTCAATCACTTCTCGTCAGACAACCTTGCGCTACCTCTCTTGCACCAGAATATCAGGGAGCGTAGAATGCAGTGGTGGTGGACAATTTTTAAACTGGCCTGACAACTACTTTATTTTTACATATAGTATAGCAATTGTGTTAAATTACATTCTAGTTACACCATTTAAAAAGAAAGCAATACAGCTATGTTTATGTTGTAAAATGGTTTTATATTGCCGTAATATTTAAACTGTAGATCTCGATGTTAAACATTGAATTTGTATTTTTTTCTCTATTTACAGATGGAGATCACGATTCACCCAAGCCAGTAGCCAAGAACGTTTCAACTCATAATAGTTGGCATAGTTTTCCCAAACGTAGACTTTCGAAAAGCTTTGCAGTATATAACGAAAGCAATGTACAAGACATACTAGTTGAGAATGCGGGATATCGTATATACTACGAGCCGCAGAACTGGCCACGTGCTGAAGATCAATGTAACTATTACAAAAAAGATTACAATTCAAAACTAGCAGAAATGCGAACTCCTGATGCAATGAAACATCTCCTATATGCGATTACACAAACGAGGGAAGACAGAACGGAAGTAGGGCACATTTGGTTAGGCGGAAGATACAAAAATAAACAATGGCGGTGGATTAGCGACAACGAAATAATTCCTGTTGAGAAAATAGAAAGTTGGGTATCTGATTTTTCATATGAGGAAAAAAGCGCCAAAACATTTACCTGTCTCAACTTAGACGTAACGTTCCATAACAGTACGCAAGTTTATGGAACAAACTGCATGTATCCACAAATTTATATGTGTGAATTTTGTAAGTACGAACTAGTGAGTTTTACACTTAATAACGGTA
Source organism: Agriotes lineatus (assembly GCA_940337035.1). Taxonomy (NCBI): domain Eukaryota; kingdom Metazoa; phylum Arthropoda; class Insecta; order Coleoptera; family Elateridae; genus Agriotes; species Agriotes lineatus. The sequence goes on along the minus strand of CALNHX010001206.1, from coordinate 79,659 downwards.
ACGACATTAAAGGACAAGCTAGACTGACAGCTAAAGGGCAATTGCTTTTTGTTTTAGTAATTCCAATGCAGCACTGATATTGTCAACGTGCAAGACTTAATTTTCATGGTTTTTCAGTTACACGAAAATCGTTTTTTTTTCTACAAAAAACCTGTTTGCACTTTTGGTGTAAAATAAATAGGAAAGCAAATATTTATATGTCAAAAATTTATCTTTGGAATTTCTATGATGCGTGAAAAGGACTACCATGTTTACAAAACCAAATGTGACAAGTAGCAGTATCCATATTATCTATAGGAAGCTACTTACTCGGAACAAGTAAAAACAATCTGTAAATGGCTTTATCCATAATTTCCCTCGTAGACATTATTACACTAAATTATTTTAAAAATCAAATTAAGTTAGGGGTAAAACTATTTTTAGGTTTCTAATAAATTAAATACATTTTCAAATAAAAAAACATTACCGGTTGTGGAATTCGAAGGGCAGGCGGATGCGTATGCAATCCCAACGTTTTGTAAGATATTGCAAGGAGAATCGGCTACTTATACCTGGGCTACGGATTACTATGTGACTACGTGCCGCAAATAGAACTTCTTTTCGTTGACACCTCTTACCCTGTAAAGCAGAAAGACCACTTACGCTGCATCTGTTGGATTCTCGTCAAGAGTAAAGTCTGTACTTTGTGCAAATTGTTACTTTCCTGTATCTCAGTTAAACCAAAAATAAAAATATTACCTATTATGCGACTCGAATTCAGCGCTTGCGAACGAGCCGGTCCATTCCATTTCTTTGTTTCGCGGTAGTTTACGCTTTCGCTTCCAGAGCTACCGCGATCGTTCGAATTCCTTTGTTCTAGCTGTATTTAACGTTCCCCATTAATTCGTTGCTCCTTTTTGTATCGTACAGCATTTATTCTGTATCTATTGGGTCCCATTTTTGGCAAAAATAAAGCCTGCAACATGTACAAATTATTACTTGAATTTATTGCTAAGTTAAATAATAAAAAAAATTTTTGTAAGGTGCTCAGCCTGTATATATTTGCCTGAAATTGTCTCTATTTCATGCCAGGTAGATATATAATGTGTATGCAAAATATTGTCTTCTCCCAACAAATAGTTTTTAAGTTATACCGCCAACAGGCAGATAGACAGACAGACAGACAGACAGACAGACGGAATTGAGAAAACCTGTTTTTCGTCATCTAGAGACCCTGAAACGTAAAGATCGGAAGGTGATTTTTTTGCGATTACAATACTTCCTTCGTCTTTTAGACGAGGGAAGTAATAAGTAACTCAGCTCTGTTGAGTTGTCATTGATTCAAAGGGAATATAGTTAACATCAATGATCAAAAATGTCAAACTGGTGCTTGCGTGCAACATTAGAACATTGAATTCGCTATATCTTCATATGTCACTGGTTACGTAGTCTTCAATCTTGTTCGATATGTACGGTTGTCGTCAAAAAATCGGGTACACATTTTTTCCCCAATATAAACACAACTGTTAGAATGCCTTAGAAACTGTCACATTTTTCGCTGCCATCAAACGTCGAAAATTGATTATTTGAATACATGTCCCGTCATTTGAATGACATCGATCAACAAAGATTGTCGATAAGACTAGGGTTGTCACCTTTCGTGTTCACCAAAACCGGACATATTTCGTTTTGGTATTCAGAAATTGATAATAATAATAATAATCTACACATACAAAACGAACTAAATTTATTTAACTATGTATAATTAAGGTCCGGGAAGATTTAACGTAACCCTTTTCAAAACATATACTCAGTGGCGTACGCTGAATAGTTTTGATAAAATCAAAATTTAGTACAGATACCGTCAGTAAAGTGTACTGTCCTTTGACATTTCAATGTCTAGAGTGATTGTACGTGTGTCTTACTGTTTTATATCAATAATATTTACAGTTTTAAGTAATATTAATATATAATTATTCTGCTCTCACTGTATTGTAACTTACGGTTAGTTTTGTGAGACCCGTACGGTTAATAAAACCCCACACGCACGCCCCTTTATTATTATCTTAGTTTAAAAGCATAACTGTATGTAGTGCAGCGGATCAAGTTATGGCATGATTGTTCTGATAGTACACAACGATAGCCACGCGATACCTGGTCAACTGCACAGCTTCAAATATTTCCCCAAATTCTGCAGTTATCTCTAGGGATATCGAACTTTTATAAAAATGTTGTAAGCTTACATATGTTTTATACGTTTTAAATAAATTTGGTTTGGGCAACCATTGCAGCTTTGTGAATTTATTGTGTTATCATTAAATGTATCCGGTGGCTAGGGTTGCCACCTTTCGTATGCACCAAAATCGGACATATTTCGTTTTCATATTCAGAAATCGATAATAATAATAATCTACACATACGAAACCAACTAAATGTATTTAACTATGTAATGATTAAACATAATCTTCGTTTCCCTCATGATGATTTTAATTTATAGGAGTACTCCAAACCAAGTGCCAATAATGAATAATTACGTAAGACATCGAAGTCATAAAAGTAAAACACAATGAATACGTTGTCACATAAACGCAGTGTATTGCCGATGCAGTAAGCAGATCCGATGTATCAATACCACACAAAGAAATGTCTCAGCTCTCTGACGTCACGGGCTCCTGACATCATATAGAGAAAGTCACTTATGGTCGCCCACGTGAACTATGAGTACAGATAGCAGCTACATATTTATTGCAATTATCAATAATAATTATTGAGAATTTTTAACACAAAAGTCATTGAGTGCCTTCGTTAGTTTTTGGTGGTGTGCATATGAGTGATTCACCATCAGTATTGCACAAATAAACACGTAAATAACCGGAACAACTGGTTGCAAAATAAATGCATTATTACGTCATAGAGATTTGCCAACAAGGTATTCGAATTACATTTTCTTGGAGAAAGTATTATATGCATTATAACAGCTGGTTTTGAAATTTCTTACAGAGAAGGTGCTGCATTGCGATAATTTGGTTTAAAATAAGACTAAATTACCTTTTAAACCAAATTACCGGGACGCAACAGAATGGTTATCTAGTTAATTTTCTTGGATGTCATTATCATAAGCAGGAAAGAATAGCGGATGTTAATTCTACAAATACTTTGATTAAAAGTTATTGTGGCAAAGTGAATGATAAAAATCTGGTGTGATACACTCACACAACTTCCTTTTACAGTGATCTTATAATTAGTCAAAAATTTCATTTTTAATTTTTAACCATTTGTTAAAAATTTTCAAAAATTACAAATTCTACAAAAACGGTACAAAATCGAGTGTTAGTTGAAGAGACAAATTTTCTCTAGAATTTTAAGGTGAATTCAAAAATGTAATAATATACCGGGTGTTTTATTTAAAATAGGAGTTAATAAAAAAAATAGAAAAAAAAACAAAAGAAACCCACTTTAGAAGTATTCAACTGGAAAATCACCTATCTCACATCAATACACATTAAAAATGTAAGAAAAATGTAAAGTTAAAAAAAATCGTTAGAGCCGTTTTTGAAAAAATCGAAAAAAACTGAAAAATCACAAGAGTAAACACCTACTTCCGGTTATGCGTTTTTCTTCAAAAGCTTGCTGTCTCATCTACATAGTACACAAAACTTATATATGAAGTTTCAACGCCATACCTCTTTTCGTTTTTGAGATATTCTGTTCACAGACAGACACACAGACAGACAGACAGACAGACACACAGACCAATGAAAAAAAATATGTTTTTTGGGATCAGGGGACTCTAAAACGTGAAGATCCGTTGAAAACTCAATTTCGAATTTTTGGGGTGAATCCAATACTTCCTTTATAGTAAAAGGAAGTAATAATCGATTGAGCAAAGGAGATAAGGGTAGAACACCAATTTCGTTAACAAATCTATAAACGAAATTTAGAGTTTTATATTTTATAGAGTAAAATTCAAATATCGTAGCCAAAACAGAAGCTATTTAATGTAAAAATAAGTTGTTAGTGTCAATTAAAGCATAGGCGTCGGATAGGAGAAAAATAATAATTGATTAATATTGCAATTTTATTCTACACCACTATTATTAAAGTCAGAATTACTTTAGTCCGACATTAGAAATATATTGCACACAATTTCACACGTGTAGAGCACTGTGTAATGGTAGTTTGTATAACAAGGCACTGACGCTTTTATCACGAATGTGGATTTAGTTGCCGAGGCCCGTAGTACTTTAACAGCGAAAAATATTTGATAATTCTACTTGTCAACAAGCATTAATATTGATTCAAATAACTGTCAAAGTTAATTTTGACAGTTGCAGAATGTCGTTTGTCCTTCACCTTGTGAATATGTCTTTCTTATTGTACCTACTGTTAATTTACTTAATGTAATATTTTTATTTATATCCATTGAGATTATGCTCAATGCAATCTCAAAACCTTTGAAACATAAAAGAGATATATTTGAGAAGATTAAGATGATCAACACCTCCGATATCACCATGTAACCTATTATATACTTATTTTCTAAGCATGCCAACAGAAAAAAGCTAACGGTGTGGGTTAAACTACTAAACAATCGTTTGTAATTTGAAAGATAAAGCTCCATAAATTTTATCCTCTATTTGTATATAGAGGGTGCTCAACCGTACTTTAATTTCATCTAAGATAGACGAAAGTATATAGAAAAGTTTCGATCATTATCTCTTTTAAAGAGATTGCAAGATTGACAATATGAAGGATTTCGTTTCTATAGCACAGTGAATTTATTTTAATGCGCAATGCGGTATTCCCGTTTCCATGAGGATTTGATTGTTACTATTGGTTTCTAAGGGTACACCACGCCATGTGTAAATACGTTTATTTTAAAATGAACCGTAATTTTATTGAAAAAGAAGCATTAGAAAGAATAACAGGGCATGTCATAACCCACATACTTGCTGTAAACTGAAGTCTTTATACCATTTGATCAACAGAATTTCTTCCTCCGTAGAATATATTATGTTTTTACATACTCAGTAACGTTTCCATATTGCATTACAAAAAAAACGCATTCACACATTCCGCGTTATAATATACTTCCTGTATAGACTTAAAATAGTTTATCTACTTTGATGTCACAATATGGTTATTATAACACCGAAAACAGTCCATTATAACACTGTTTTTGCATTGTTATTTTCATATGAAAAACATTGAAACAGCCTACTTGTTTCGAATAACTGACAGATTGTCACATTTTTGAAATGTCTAAATTAAAAGTTTTTAATAATTTTTTTATGCAAAGTAGATAAAATAGTATATTATACTCGTTCAATAAGAGGCATTGTAGCACTCGTCCCATTGGAGCACTCTTCGCTACGCTCGTCGTGCCCCATATTCACTCGTGCTACAATAGGCTCTCTTGTTAAACTAGTATATTAATATACTATTGTAATCCGCTAGAGAATATATTATTAGTTGGTAGATTATTAGACGTTTAGTTAACACAATAGTGATATAGATTATATGTAAAAACAGAATTTGTTACAGCATCCGATAAACTAATGCATCTGAGGAAAAATGAAGGCAGAAGAATGTCTGTAAAAGTACCAGATATAAAAATGTAAAATAACTTGAGTAATAAGTTTCAAACTGATATTAACCAATATCTTTTCTTAGGTATACAGGTACTAACAAGGAATAATGAAGAATTTAGAAGCCATGGAAAAGAATAACCACAATTAAGAAAACACTTGATAAAGAAATTGTATTCATTATCTTTTATCACAGTCAATAGGGAGATTTTTTATATTAGGTATACGAGATGTGGTTCAAATGTTTAAATAAAGCTAGTATAAATGTAAGAGATATACCTAAATGCGTTGCTATACAGATTCAAGAAGGAATTTGACGAAGTTGTTCTAATATAAAAAATATTCGTTATTATAACTCACTTTATTATTGTTTATGCTATGGTGTTTTCTTGCATTCTAAAGAACTTTTATCCGCAAACGTCACAAAAGTGACAACTTATTTGTCTTTATTGACAAGGTAAAAGTGTCACTTTATCTACCTAAGCAGATAAAATAGCGACTTTTGCGTACTTTATCTGCCTAAGCACACAAAATCGTTGCTCTCTTTCTTTCTTTCTATGTTTTTGTTCGCTATCTTCTCCGAAGATACTGGACCGATTAAATTGTATGATAGCTTAAAATTTTGCTAATTCTTAGACTTAGATCCGTAGGCCGGTTTTTATTTTCAAAAAGAGTACGTAAAAGTTTTAATCTAAATAAACCTTTAAGCAGCGGATCGGTGCATCTGTCGCCGTGGGTTATGGTGTGACAGCTGCTGTGGCCGTGTGCTATTAGCTCGGGTGATTCAGTATGTTCATATATCATTACAGTAGCGCGTTATTTGAACAAGATCGGTTGGCGCAGCGGTACAGTGTTCGCCTGTCACGCGGGTGGCCTGGGTTCGATTCCCGGCCGATGCATCTTTTTTTTAAATTTATATTAGCGAAATTTACCTGAATACGTTTGCGGATAAAATAGTATATGTTATTCGGAGTAAAAGCGACTTTATGTGGCTTAGCTGAATTATTTGCCTCACTAACGTTCGGGTAAATAAACTTCAGCATCGCCACATAAAGTATCACTTTTACTCCTATTTTTTCTATCCACTCCTGCTGTTCCTACTACGTGTCTGTGCCACAGTAAGGCTCTTTCTTGTTTATTCTATATATGTAATAACATCTTTATTTGCTTCCATTCTTCTTTGTATTTTCTCATTCGTTAGTCTGTCTTTTCTTGTTGCTTTACAACACCTCCGCCAATATTTCATCGCTGTTGCTGTTAGTTTTCCTCTGGTTTTCTTATTTGTGATTCAATTCTCCCGCTCCATATGTCGCATCATTGCGAATCATTGTCTTGTATATCCTTGTTTTGTGCTCTTGGTCTTAATTGAGTGCAGTTGCTTCATGTACGATCTTGTTTGTTCTAACCTATCTTTATATACTCTTCTGTGGTTGTTTCTTTCGTGATGGTGAACCCCAAGTATATGAATTTGTCGACTGCCAATAGCCCTAATAGCTTCGACTATTAGATCTTCCACGTTATTTTCTGTTAGGTATTTAGTGTTTTACTGGAGTTGATTTCCAGACCCACTTTCATGTACTCTTCTTTTAACTTTAGTCATCTCGTAAATCCTATTCGTCTTGTGCTGGTCTTCGGCAAAGTTTAATGTGTACATATGCTCGCATGTCCTTTTCCAGTGAAAGAGCATTAAAATGCACAAAAATAATGTACTCTTAGTTCATAAGCGTAAGAGCAACCGTTTACCTTAAAATGTCTATCAAAGGTTTTTGGTTGTCATTAAGACGTGCGATTATTAAGTAGTCATGATCACAAAAAAATGGGCAATGATTGTAATCTAGTAAACAATAACAAGAATCAATTAATGAAGTTGGTTGCATCAATTTTGTGTCTTTTGTGCTTACGAAAATGCTGCGACATAACGAACATTCCAGCATTGGAGAATTTGTTACGTAACGGCATTTTCTTAGACATAAAAGAACAAATTCTTATGTCACTAATGTCATTAATTGATTCATCATTGTTTTTTACTAGATGGCCATTGTTTTTGTGATCATGGCTACTTGATAATTGCAAGTCTTAATGACAACCAGAAACCTTTGATGTGCATTTTAAGGTAAACGGTTGCATTTAGGCTTAAGAACTAAGAGTACATTATTTTTGTGCTTTTTAATTCTCTTTTAGATAGTAATCTAAAATTTCAATAAAGGTTACAGATAACGAAGTTAGAACTAAAAAAAGTTTTGAAAGCTAGGTAAAGTGCCTCTTACAGTCAAGTATAATTTATGAAAAAAAATTGTTAGTGTACTACATAATAATAAACATGTATACCCAAATTCAAATCGATATCTCTGCATTTGTGAAAATTAACAACTTCTTACTGAAGGTACTTTGTACTAAGGTATATTAGGTTTAATCGATTTATTATGACGTAAGGAATTTATGACTAATTGGTGTCCCATTCTTTTTGGGACACCCTTATACGTATGTATGTTGTCCCTTACTATCCGTTCTTATATCATTCCCATTGTGGCTACTATATTTATACTTCTGTAATTTTTCACAAGCTCTTCAATTGCTCTTTTTGAAAGTTGAGGTTATATACGCTTGTTCCAATTTCCCCAATATTCTCTCCCCTATAATCGCTTAGAAGAGTCTTTGTATTATTCGCTTTAGATTTTCTGATCCGTATTTGATCAGTTTCGGTAGCCTTATTATTCTTAATATCTTAATCCTCAGACGGCGGAAATCGTGTCAAAATTGACCCAACGTCGATTTTCTTAAAATAATTCTTTTAAATGTTTATTTATTTTACTGATACTTTAGGTTATTCTCAATTATGCATTTTTCTACTGAAAGAATTAAATTAAATACGCAATCTATGCCTATGGTCAGTTTTATTCGATTGAGCCCCTTTGTCCACCGCACACTTTAAAAAATAGTGGTTAGGTCGTTTAAATTATATCTTGCCTTAATTTTAAGAAACACTGTTTTGTTATAAGAATTTTATTAGTATGAAATATAACAAGGGCGACACGTCGATAATTTTGTACACGCCAAGGGCAACCAACAAGATGACTCTTGGTCCTGGTAAAATTATCGGCATGTGTGTCGCCCGAGTTTATGTTTTGAAGATTACTGCACCAATTCCCTACACAAAATTCTTCCCTTAAATATTCTATTCTGTTCATATTACACTTTCGCTTCGACTTTATCGTCTCTATTGTCGACCACTAGTTCTCGGTAGTATTTATTCCAGGTCTCTTCGTTGATACAAGATATACAACTCTTTCTTGTTTGTTTGTGTTGAGTTAATGATGCTCCATGACTTGAGCTTCTTGCTCTTCCTATGTGGTTTTTCACGTGTTGACACGATATTTACCACTAGTCATCATTTAGATGATTTCTGAGGCTTTCACGGCCATTGTCATTAAGTAACAAACGACTTCCGGGATTGGACCGTGTTATGATTGAGAACGAAGAACTCAACGTTTCGCCTGCTTTCGTAAGGGGCTTCATCAGGAGGAAAAAGCGAAAGAGCACGGTAACTCAACGTGTTAACCACGTCAGAGGCGAAAATCGACTACTAGTCATCATTTTCTTTTGTTGTGACTAGGATTATTTCATCAATACAATAAATGTTGTCTCGATGGGTAACTCTTGTCTTGTCTGAATATCGAGACAAGAATTTTAAATTCCCTTGTCTTGTGCATTTTCTCGATGCTAATTTCTTGCCTTGATTCGACAATCGCAAAATTTATCTGTGAGCCGGAACTTTACTGTTTAGTGTGTAGTCAATATAAATGAGTGATAAATATATTGTTATACATCGTATCATGCAGGCAGTTACCTGATTGCGACATACAAAAGATGCACACTACCAGACATCGGATAAATTTAAGGAACAAGATTATTTTCTATAATTTATTATAGGAATAAAATCTGATGTTCTTGCACCTGTATATTATTATCGACACTACTCCAACATTTTTAACAAGATAATGCCATAATAATCATGTATTTAGACATTCAATTGTTGGGCTTCGAGTAGAAATCTTGCATTTTTTAAGCATCTGGAAAAGAAATGAAAGCGCTTTCCAGGATTTATCGAGAATGACGCCTGATATTCTAAGTATTCAAGCGAATTCAACGCTGACTATTAAAAAAGAAAGAATCAGGATAACATTTCACTCAGCTCATTCTTTATTTTCCTTAAATTCGTGATTGGATAAAGAAATGAGTGGACAATAATTTCAATATTTTGTATATTTTATATCAAAACTTCTAGATTGCGTTTTTTAAATAGTTGTATTTCTCTAGATAATTTTCTTGATCTTAAAATTTTGATCTTGTCTCAATTTGAAATTACTAGTCTCTCCTCGATTTCTCTTGACTCAAGATAAGATCAAGACTAGGAATTTGAAGATGGCTTCTGAGGTGCTTGCTGAGAGATTTTATCATTATACAGGGTCCGGCAATGGAATTGAATGGTTTTTGATAGCTTGCTGTGGAGGAATAAAGTATGTGAACAAATTTTGGAAGAAATTGAAACTATATTAAGTAAAGTTTATAAGAACATTATTAGTACTTATCCAAATATCACATCTATAAGATGTCTACCACGCGCTTCTATGCATTGCTGCAATCTGCCTGGAAAATTTAACATAACGCGTTGAAGTAAATTTTCGCTAGCATTTAACAATATTATTTCTTTCCTAATAGAGTTTTTCAGTTCTTGAAGTGTTTCAGGACGTCTCTGGTAAACTTTAGACCTCAAATAGCCCCAAAGAAAAAATCGGGAGAAGTTAAATCGGGCGATCCTGCTGGCCAAGGAATGTCGCCAAAACCTTGAAATCAAGTGACCAGAAATACTCGTTGATTAACAGGTCAATTAGCCATAGTATGTGAAACTTTAAATATCAATGTACGAATAAATTGTTTTTTGATAAACGTCACATCAGTAATGTTTCCATAGCAAACTATCAAAGTCCATTCAATTCAATTGCCGGACCCTGTATAATCTTCGCCCATCCCATGCACATTTGTTTTTCCTTAAAAGTAATTTTGTGCAACCAATATGCAACAGCAATAAATTGAGAGTGTAACATTAAGTTAATATGTGACTTATCATAAAACTGAAGAAAAACGTATTTAGTCAGAGTTTAAAGAAAAGAAACATATTAGCTGATATGTAGTGTACATAGAAAATCTGATTAAGTTTACTGTTGAATTATGGTGCTCCAAAAAAATAACCATTCGAAAGTGAAGATCAGACAAATCAAAGATACTAAGTATCCACTATAAAAGCTGCTGAAAATCGCCGCTATTCAGCTGTAAACATAAATTAAGACGCCCTTTGATATTATTAAACACATGCTGCAGTACTTTAGAAGTTATATTGGGGCATTCTTCTATAATTTGATCTTTCAAGTCTTCGATATGATTACTGCATTTTATATACTAAGTTGTTAGGGCAGCAATAAAGGAGAACTTCAACAGGGCCAGATTTAAAGAGCTTACAGGAAATTCTACCTGTGAACTTCGACTTACTACGCTGTCATCATAAAATTGAAGTAGATAATCCAATGCTTCTCTGGCTGTGTTTGATTTGGGACCATTCTAATGGTAATATTCGTTGTTCATCATCCAGATCGTTTATGAACATACTACTTAAAATATTGCTCCGATATTCTTCGTCAGTTAGACGACTGCAACTTTCACATGGGGTTTCACGAAATATTGTTACAGCTCAAATGACTTTTACGACTTTAAAGCACTTTGGGGATAGTCCAAATGGTCGTTAATCTTCAAAAAGCCAAAGTTCATTCTAATCACGCCTTAATGTTCTGTAACGGCTATTTGCTCAGGGAGAAGTGAGGGTTCGAATCAACACGACGTAATTTAGAGCGAGATGGTGTTACAATTGGAGTTGATTTCAAAATAAGGGGTCAGGGGGGACGAGCGCCACGAATTTAATTGATAGAATGGGGAAGAAAGTTTTCGGCCAGCCCTCGTAGAAATTCGAAGTCAGAAGACCGACGCTTTACTTCGACGTTCTGGCGAGGCGTTCCGGCTGTTTGGGGACCTACGTTTGCTGGTCTGTTAGCTTAGCCGGTCACCTTACAGTTAATAAATCTAAGAAAGCATAACACATGTACATCAACAGCAATAAGTATCATAAATAAAAGTCCAGGAAGTTAACAACAAATGTAATTCTCTTAAAATTTAAATATGCCGGTAAATGTTTGACATGAATAGTTGTAAAGGGGGTTAGTAACTTTAAAATCTACTTAACAATGATAAGTATGACAAAAAACATTGGTTATATTGAAACAACAGCGGTGAACAAATGCTCTAAAGTACACAGACAATAGAAACAAGTAGATCATAGTACCTGAATGATGTCCGGCAATGTTGCTGATTCATGTAGCCAAAAGGTCTCACTGTCTCGTCGAAGTCTCTGCAGATGGGCAAAGGACAGCGCAGATTGTTGGCCGTCGAAACTACGTTATCAAATGAACTCTGAAAAGGCCGAGCTTTGTGTGAAAATTCTTGAAGCGACAACCATTGGGAAGAAGGCAAAACGACATCTAATTACCACAGTTCTCCGAATTTGCCACGTGGGAATTGCACACCCAGTGCTACAATACAACGGAGAAGATTGATTCGGCAATAACACACACCTTTCAAGGGAAGTTCAATCACGCACAACCTTACACAATATTACTCAGTTTCTTTGAGCAAGAAGCGGCACGTCGTGATAAACATGTGGCGACAGGTTTGTTGAAGGCGGGGCTTACATCACAGGCTCTATATTACAACGTGGCGTCAGGGGCCATCTGGGTCTAGTCGCACAATGCGAGCGATCAAAACTGTACTATACTAGAACGAGCGGAAAGCATCGGTATTTGAATTTGAAAAGGTAGCGCGGAATTGCCAATATTTGAAATAAAAGATGCGGGAAAGCTAGGCTATTTGAAATGCAAGTGCGGGAGTTTAAATTGGTCTTAAGTAGTACAGATTAAACCATTTGTCATTTGAATAAAATGTTTTACCCAGTAGTTGGTCATTATTTGTTAGGTCCACTATTATAATCTGTGTGAAAACCCTGCATCTTATCTGATTACCATTGGAGGTCTTTCTTAACCATTGTAGCCATATACGATAACTCTACTTCCTGTGAAAGTTTCGCAATGGTTGTATAAATTCATGATTACATTAAAAAAATCTTGTGTTATCGTAAAACCCATTTTAATCAGCACACTTTAATATTACAAGTGTTAAATTATCAGATGAATTAATTATAAGTATATGAACTAATCTAAGTCATTGATTTTATTTTCCATAGCTGCCCTTGTCGAAACATTTTTTTGATAACACTGTATAGTTCTTACAAGATTTGGCTTTATGTATAACACACTCTCTTATTTTCCGTATTAAGAGTTAATTGGAAAATTTGTATAGTAACTATGGATTTATGCCTCAATAAATAACACTAACAAGCTCTTTAACACATTAAGTTTAAGTCGTATAGGCAATTACCATCATCAACACCAAACTGCTCTACGTGGGTATTGCGATAATATAGAAACGGAATGTAAATACCATGCAGAAACTATATTTAACATGCCAGCTGATTCTTATAACATGTACTACTGCTATAGCAAGAGGGAGTTCAAATGGTATTATAATAATAAAAAATAATTATAAATAGTATAATAATATTTAAGATACTTTTTTCTAGGACGGGGCTCATATCATCCGGAAAGAAGAGGTTCATTTTACGGTACAGTAGCTTAAATACATTTTATAGAATTTAGCAGGTAATTTTAACGTGATATAACGAATTTTAATATGGCCTGCTAATCATACTACAGTGTAAAATTTAAATAATCGCAACACGCTGCCTTAATGAACAGCTGTTTAAACCCTTTATATCCCTAACTCCGTTAGAGGTAGAGACACTGCTGATGTTTCTGCCCAGGATGGGCCTTGGTCAGGACATCCGCAGGCCTTTCTTCAGAAAAAAGGTACTTGAGAGAAATTCCACCCTTGGACAAGTCTATGGAGCAATAATAAGGAATATCAATGTGCTCCATTCTTTGATGAAAAACAGAATTTTAGCAAGAAGTTAGGCACTACGGTACCGCGATCTGCTCTAGGTCGCGAATTCCAAGTTCACATAGCGTCTGCTATACTCATAGCCTCACCTACTGCTGAAGATAGTGCAACGACCTTTTGCTTCTAATATTTCCAGCTAATGGCTACATTCGAAGGTCTGAAACCGTACCCAGTATGTGATGTTTGATCTATTGCATATCTTGCTCTATCGGAATCTACGGAACCTTGAATGTCATCAGAGGCAGAGAATAGGAGTCTGTGATCTATCGTGGCTGGAAGATATCGTAAATTACGTTTGGCAGTACTCCAGTGTGTGCTTGTATGGCAACTATTAAACTGTGCTACTAGTACACTCACTGTGTGGGATATACCCGGACGAATCGCGATTACGGCATATGATAATGCGCCGATCAACTCTCTGTATAGAAGTGTCTTTTGTCATATTTAGTTTTAATTCTTTTCTTCCATGATAAATTTCTTTAGAAATTCACGAATGAATCCTCATTGACATACGATGATGCCACTGGAGTCCTGGTGAATCTCAATTTCAACGTAATATGCGGCTTGCCAAGATTCTTAAATTCAGAAAACTTCAAGTGCTCTTTTGAGACAACGCATTTTTTGGAATAAGCGAATCATGGATTTTGCTTTCCGTGCTATGGAGATATTTTTTGATTCGCATTGTAAAATGTCTTTCAAAACTTTTTTAAGCAGTGGTGATGTCTTCGTGTAGAATTTTCCATTAAGAGATCCATTAAAATTCGCCGTGGTAGATAATATACATTTTTTGAACTTCGAAATCGCATCTTGCAGGTAGTGCGGACAGAAGTCGTATTGATTCGAGTCTAGCTATTTAAGCCAATGTTATTACCTAGTCTACTCCAGCTTGTTGTGTGGCTACAAGTAAAGTCTTCATTCTTTGAAAATATTCATTTGAAGACTACCTGTAAGAACAAATTGGCAGCCGACTGCGTTTCGTTCCTTTGGGCGATCGAGTTCTCAGGTGTAATTTTTTGTCAAACTTCTGACTTCTTCCAAAATGGCATTACCACGAGTACGTCGTGAAACGATCCCTCGAGATCATCTTTGAAATCACCTCTGCGTTAAATGTAACCCAGCGATGTCGGGTTCTTGATTCTCTTTATTAGAGTTGTTTACATTAGAAATGTTTGGTTCAAACGTATTATTGTCTACTACATCTATATCGATAGTACCGGGCAGGTCTTCGTCATTACCGATTGTCTTGACCATATACCAATGACATCGTTCAGATCTTAACATTCGAGATTTTCTCTTCTTCGTTTATACAATACAGTTTATTCGTCGCTATCTCTTGTTTTGTCGTTCGTGTTTCACCTCAGGCTTAATCTCGGATTCGTACTAATATATGAACAAATTATAGTGGTAGCGCACTTAGTAGAATTCGTATGAATGTTCTTACTTGCCGTGAGTCTTCAATCAGGTCCAAACATTAAACGTATCTAGTGATGACAATTTTCTTCCTCTTCGATATCCATATTTGGTATGCATTGGCTTACTCTGAATAAGCAACGAATTCACCCTGTGCAGATCAGGCTCCCAATTTTTCCTTATTTAGAACAACGATCCATAACATAGATCCAAAGATCTGAAGATGGGAGATGCGAAGTTGGGAGTTTGTCTCATTCAACATTCTCAATTGTGTGTTACCAACAAGGCTTCTTACCGGACATCGATTTCTCACTTAATTAGCAGCACATACAGCCTCTGCCCAGAATGATGGCGGTAGCCCTGCTTGGTAAATTATATTAACCAGGGTACTATTTTTATTTTGTTGAGGTATATATGGCGTAGAGAGCTTTCTTTTAATTCCTTGTGGTTTGCTAAATTTCTCAAACTCATTGGAACAATATGTTACAATACAGCCCAAACAGGGCGTTACGACACGTTAATGAAAGAATTACAGAGCTCGCCCTAACTGTACCTCAATTACTCTGTAACAGGCTAATTTGTCCGGATCAGACACCAGGGAGAAGGGCGGTTCGCTACAGCGATACCAATTAGGGCGACATGATGATCACAAAAGAGAATGATGGAAAATTGAGCGCCACGAGTTTTATTCTAATTATCCATTGTAAAAACTCGAAATCCAAAGATCGTCGCATCACCTCGAAGATCCTGTCCGGCTCTCAGCTCACTTGGAACTTACTTGAGGGTAATTCTTGGATTCGCCAATATTCCTTACAAGTTTTCTACAATCCACGCTAGTATTCAAATAAATACACACAATTATCTACCAAAAATTATAATAAAAGGTTTCAGTAGTTAAATTTAAATTAATATCTATTGAATAATTTCAAAATATAAAAAGGCGTTGTACGCCGTCTCTTGTGAACATGTGATTAGGTAAACATTATATACTAAATTAAGACCAAATGGGGTTATTCATGTTATAGATATTAACGATACAAGTTTGATTATGAGCATCTTAACGAAACGAGTTTGATTGCCAAAACGAGGCGGTGAGCCGAGTTTTGCGGCAATCAAACGAGTTTCGTTGTGTGCCATAAGCAAACGTGTATTGTTCAATATTTTATCTTCATCAATAAACTCTGGTTCACTGTATAAAAAGGGTGCGGTAATATTCATTACCGCACTGATTGCACTAATATCTGTCCATTACCGCACTGAGTGCGGTAATATCCATTACGGCACTCAGTGCGGTAATGAAGCTCTTAACGATACCAAAATTAATTTGGTTAAGACGCTATAACAACACGGATGAAGATAAAAGCATTTACTCGACCTAAGCTAACGTAACAAACAGAAACTACGTTAATAATAAATCCACAGCACAGTAAATATGATTGAACGTAAATCTCGCGATCGTCAATCGTTCCAATTACATTTGCACTGCCCAGCTATTTTTGAACGACTCGGCACTATATTTGAGCTACGCATGCAGATTTAAATTTAGCGGATGCACACTGGGCCTCGACTGGCGTTAAACAAAATAACAATTGATGCACTTTAAAAAAGTGACAGTACCTTTATGGCGAATCGACTGTTGATGCAGGCTGAGACTCCATCAGGAGGGTGTTGATGGGGCTCGCCAACCAATGTCGTTCAACAAGGGTAGAACAGAAGGGGATGGCAACTTCACGACGCGACAAAGGGGAAGAGCTCCACCACACAGCTAACATGTGGTGGGAAGATCCTCGAATTACGAGGTGGGTAGCAGGTGGACGACAGCAACAATCTAAGCTACCGGGGGGCGGCACTTTGATAATATTCCCTGGGGAATCCACACAAAATCAAGATGGCAAACTTGCCTCAAAAATTAAGGGAGATTTCTGGCACATTCACACTGTCCTACGTTCGCAGATCAACCTCTGGTGCTTGGGAAAATCTCCAAGCTTTCACTTGGCGTTCACAAGAGATGCGTCTTACGCTTACGACTGTTAGCTACCAAGAGTGCGGGCGAATCCTACTCAACTTTTCTCTCTCATTTCTATGCATACACACAGTCTTTCCTTAGTGATTGCACAACGTTGCCTCATTCTTTTCGCGCCGGTTGCGATGATCTCACCGTCGCCCAAAAATAATTAAGATAAGGTGTTAACTATACGGCAAGCAACCACATGTGAACTTGAATAAATTGCTGACCAAGACATGATAAACAAATGGGCCGGGAAACCCTAATGTTTGAAGGGAGCAAAATTAAGTTTTAAGGCATAGCCATGCTATCAATTTGAGCTTAAATGAAACGGGAAAGGTACTAAAATTTAGGATACAAAAGCGGAAAAAGGCCTGAAAAGCGCTAAATGCAAAAATTGTCCTTACAAATATTATTTCCTATTGTCAGTCTGAAGGTATTTTATTTTTTCGTCTGATTTACTTCTTGGTAAATCTTTTGTAGGCGAGACAAGTGTGGAAGATATCACTTTGTCTCTAGCACAGTCATTCAGTGTCTGAGTGAAGAATTATTAATGAGATTATTTTCGAAAACGGCAAAGGAAGCAGATTTCCTTTAAGGTAAATCTCATAGGGAGGTAGTTGCTCTCCAACTTTGAGCTTGATGTCAGTCACAACTTTGCTTTTCGCCATCTGTAGGAGATCAATAAAATTCAACTGTCCATTTTGTTCATGATAATAATAGTATAATAATAATATATCTTTATTGCTGAACAGAAAGTCTAATTTACAGCATCTGAATGTCAGTTTTACTTATCTTCGGCGGCTGGGACATAACCTTAGCAGACTCTATTAATTGTGGTAGATAGTAGAGGTCGGTTATTATTTTAATGATTTATTTCTTGTCCCGGACTAGTGCCTTCCATCTTTGGAAGATTTCTTTACAGTCCTTGTCGGTGACCTTAGCAACTGAATGAACGCATCAGGAATAAACGGGTCATTTCCTAGTTCAACTTTGAAGCATGTAACCGAACAGTTTTGTTGGTCTTCATCACAGTTGACCCACTGCTCTTCAAGTTTAGTCTTCTACAAACAATGTGTGAAAACTTTCCTCTTCACAAAACAGGTGATATGCAGCCGCTGTTGGAGCACCAACTGTGTTCTGGATTAGCTGCTTGAATCTTGAGAGTAGTTTCCAGACCGACAGGCATTACAAAATAAAATTCGTCAAACATTGGCTCTTTTGCGTTGAGAATTTTGACCTTTCGAAGGGTAATCAGAAGCTTTGTGGCCGACTTGTAGCTGATTATATTTACTGCGTGTAATAGCTCTAGCCCCACTTGAGGTGCCAATGTGTAATATCACCCCTTCTTTTTAGTAGTGTAATTTACATTAATGTTAAGCTCCACTTTGTGAGCCAAAATGTAATAGCATCCATAGGAATTCGCCTACAATTTGCTCTACTAATTATCTCTCTTTATATATCAATATAAATATGTTGCAGTTACACTAACTTACCTGCATCTATAAAGTAAACGTCAATGTTAAACTTGACTTCAAAGACATTTATATTTTGTCACGTTGTAATTATACTAATGTTACTTTCTATAATCACGAAGTAGCTCAATCAGAGACATTGAAGATTCCTTTCTCTCAGCTAAATGGGTAATGATTTAGAATGATATTATTAACCTCAATTTCAATGAGTTGTTTTTACATTTACTTATAATATTATAACGACGTATTCAGGTATCTTTACATTCTTATGAAACCAATTTGAAGCTGAGCTTTGATATGAAGTTTAGTTGACAAGTATAAAATAATTAACAGTCAAAATCAGAGGTTTAATAACTTGACCAATTTTGACAACTTACATTCCGGATAAATATAAACTAAAACTAAAATATGTAATTTCAAATTATAATAGCCTAAAACCGCCGAGTACTCGAATCACTTATTCATTTAGAAAAAGTAAGCATAAACTTATTTTCTAAATACAATATTTTTTAAAGTAATTCGATATAATTTTGTCTTTCACTAAACTTGTTCAAAACGAGTCTTCGAAATCTAGTAATTAAAGTTTACTGACCTTTCTCAGTTGATTTGGATACCTGAATTCACTTTGCTGATGTCTCGTTCTACTAGTAACAATACTAGCCCAAGCACAAACCCCCTTGTAGATATCTTCCAGATAAACTTTTCACAAAAAGCATAACACTTCAATGAAGCTACGTTAATGATTGAAACTGATTGCTTTTCAATACAATTTTAATATCAATACAAAATACAATATTTATATTGACTCTTTGTTGTAAATTATAATTTATCTGATTTTATATCAGACTTCACTGTGTAATATTATTGCAATTAAAAATAAATGCTTCACCAATTATATGGAATTCAACCTACAACGGCTTTTAACGTATATCGAGTCAAATATAAAAAAATTGTACTTCTTGTTTATTATCTGACCTAGTAACCTCTTTTTCTTATTCACAACTGCCACCCGTTATATAAGTTTTATTTTTATAACTATCTGGATTTGAAATATTAAAATAATATTAGATGCAGTCTGCATGTATGCATGTAAAATTACATGCGCATAAAAGGAAACCTTTTCTTCGCCTTTCTTTTCTTGTTGTACTGTAGCTATTTTTGGTAGACTTTTTTCTGAGGTTCCTTTCTTGCTGCGATCATGCCTACAGATTTCTGCTTTTTAAATGTATGTCTGCGTGATCCTTTTCTTCAATAATTTTGGACCTTCAGTGAATCAGCGCTAGATAAGTCGTCATGTGTTTCAACTGCACATCGAAAATGTTCATAAGTGTTGAGAAGACTGTAGAGAAGAATAAGTGTACAGTAGATATTTCTGGATCTTCATCTACATTGCCTCAAGCTTATCCACAGCGTTAAAGAATTTGCTGATGTGTTTTTCCTATTTTGTAATTTTCTGAAGTGCTAATTGCTTCAGAGGTGACCAGTGTCCTGAAGATGCATACATCGATTCGAATTTCCTCCAAACTGCTAGTGAGTACCTACGTATTAGTTTCATTTTAATGGGCTTGTAGATAAAATAAGATCAGCCTTGGCTTTCTTATATCCATTAATCTCCATCCTCATCGCACCTTGCATTGAAGCCTGCTCTATCGCTAAGTCAGTTTTTTTAGATATCTCACTGATAGCGAACTCCCAGGTATTGTTTTTGGTTTGCAACACCGCTACTTGGTTATACCATGTATGTACCACGGTCTTTCGATAATGAGTTTCGTTAATATTTAAACAACCAGCATAAAAACCCTTGGCCATTCTATCTGCGTTTCAAATACAGTAGGTATTGTTTATCACAAACAATGCAAGAAAAAACAACAAATACTTTGACCACGAGCGCTGAATCCAATTTTTTCCAACTATCGCAATATGGTGAGCGAACTAAAAGCGAGTACAATTATTTTTAATAGATTCTGAAGGTATGAATTTGATATTCTCGTGACGAGACAACTTAAATAGAAGTGTTTTTTTTTAAATTAAACGTTAACAAACAACCACTAAAACTATAATAATAATCAAGTCGTAATACAATTGGTACATCAAGGAACCATTATTTGTTACAGGAGCTCCCAAGAAGAGAGACTTTCGAACTAAATTTCAAACAAACGGTTCGGAACTGGTAATTCTTAGTGACGATGTAAATTATAACGACGCAGCTAGAATTTGCAAAAAGAATTACGACGGCCATTTGGCACACATAAATACACCAGAGAAAGTCAATTTTATTAGTGAAGCTATGGAAGAAACCAGCCTGGCAAACTCATCCGCATGGATATCTGCTGAGCCGGGGGATGTCGGCGGATCACCACTGATGTCAGCAGCACCTGTTAGTGGACCTGTCTGGTCCGCTTGGAACAATAATAAGAAAACTAAGGAAGTACACCGCCCACCGACTCGGGCAGTCTCTTGGTTACGATCAGTTACACCGTCGGCTTCAATTTCACCTCAGCAGACTTTGGCGTGCAAGTCACCGCATTTACGAGGACGCTCCATAACTCCGAATTTCTGCCCTCGGAAGAATCCAGTAGTATGCGAAACTAAACGTAGGTATTGGCAAAGATAGTTTGGTATTGGTGTACATTTGAACCAGTATCGATTACACATACCCTTTCACAGCCTCAGTTACTAAAGCATATGAGGGACCAACGCATCCAGGGTGGATTAGACTCGATGATATAAAAAGGTATTGCAAAATTTATGCCGGGCGGGTTACCTGGCAGGAAGCGTCAAAAAAATGCCGTAATTCTGGAGCCATGTTAGCAGATCCAACATCAGTTGCAGATTGTACAGTTTTGGCACGATTCCTTAAAATTGGCA
The DNA here is from genome assembly GCA_940337035.1 of Agriotes lineatus. Taxonomy (NCBI): domain Eukaryota; kingdom Metazoa; phylum Arthropoda; class Insecta; order Coleoptera; family Elateridae; genus Agriotes; species Agriotes lineatus. The sequence goes on along the minus strand of CALNHX010001206.1, from coordinate 58,216 downwards.
GACCAAGTATTTCACATGCTTGGATTAGTGGTAAATACGACGACAAAACTAAAAAATTTAAATATGAAAATGGCCAAGAGCTATCTCCATCTCCCAACAAAAATAATTTTCCTCCATGGAGGGATGGATATCAGCATAAAAAATCAGGATGTGTAGCGCTCGACAGAGATACCTCTATTGATCCAGTATTTCTGCCGATTAATTGCCTCCGTAAGCGAGATTACATTTGTTGCAGAGACAAAGTTGTGAAAGATGATTACATCACAACGGAACCTGACAAAGATATTGAAAGCAAGAGTGACGTAGTAATTGATGAAGTTGGCTATCGTGTGTATTTTCAAAAATTTTCATGGGAACAAGCCAGAAATAAGTGTAATTCTTTCAAGCAGAAATATGGCGGAAAATTAGCTGAAGTTCGACATAAAGCAACTATAAATTATTTACTGAATGCAATGGGTGGGCTATTAAAACCTATATTTAATCTATGGGTTGGAGGAAGATATGATACTAATACAGGGCGTTGGCATTGGGATAGCGATAAAGCAGAAATTCCTCCTGGTGGCGTATTAAACTGGGTACGAAACGAATCATTCCAATCTGAAGTTGAGAAAGATAACGATTGCCTTAATATGGATCGAGTAAATGGAAATGAAGCTGAATTCTATGGGACACAATGCTCCTGGGGTCAAAACTTTGTGTGCACCTTTAGTAAGTAACAGTTACAATTTGTATAAATCTATTAAAACAACAAAACCTGTACTGATGAATATTATTTTTATTTCAGCTAGAGAACAAATGGAAAAATTACATCAGGACGAAAAGAGCAGACAATAGACTATCAACGAGAAAAAATATAACTGCTGTACCTACTGTGTTGTGAAATTAAATTACATTTAATGAAATACCTACTTTGAAAACTTTATTGTGCGCGACTAGACATTACAACCTTTCATATTTAAACTGAAGCATACATAGCGTATAAAGGCAGTGTACTCGTGTTTGAATCATAAATTTCTAATTTTTACAGCAAAAATATTAGAAATAGCTTGAGATTCTTTTATAAAATTTAAAGAAATTGTTAAGTATAGTAGACACCTGGTCACAAATTGTATTTTGTTACCGTATAATCAGGATTTTAAGACACACTTACCACACCGCACTTACCACAGATCCGTAGTCTCCGATTGTCCGCGGCTAGTTAGCGGCAAGGGGTGGTTTACGATACTCGTGACGTCCAGTGCTGTTTCAGAATAGTCAAAATGGTGAAATGCCAAGGCGCCACCGTGAAACATTCAACCCTTAGCTGTGATAACTGTCTTTTCCATGGTCAAAGCAGTGGGGACTATTGCACGTGAAACTTGATTTCCTTTCAGCCTGAATGTTTTAATCAAGTAAGTCCAACTTTCCCTATAATTACAAAATTTAGTCAATGACTCATTTCAACGTTTGAAAACAACACCCTGAAAGGAACTTTCCTATAGCTTAATTGAATTATAAGAATTCAAAGAACAGGAAAAGTTACTTAACAAACAGGTTTATTATATCTTCAAAAGACAACTGAGGTAGAATGGAAAAACATACAATGCATATATATGGTTAAACAATCCTTGGAATCCTGAAACCACGACAATCGGCAGATAATGGAGCTCCAAGACCTCCAAAGCAACAATATTTAGCAAAGGTCCCCTATAGATTAAGTGCAGAGGGCGAAAGCTTGACTCAAACCCATTTTGCGCTGGCTATACAGACCCAATTCACTTCGTCAAGTGTACACACACACAGCGACAAAATTTATAAAATTAATACAATGGCACACATTATATAGACATTCCACGAAATGCACGGCGTTATGCTTAATTACTTGATGCAAGAACCGGCAGGGAGTGTCTATTGAATTTTCCCGTAAACAGCAAAAAGAGAAGACCATGACGATAATTCAAATCCGTGACTGTTTAACTAGCGAACACTCTGTATATAGATCACGCCACTGGGCACGCTCATATGTTTTAATGCACACCACAAATATCGTACCGGTGATACCTTAATGCTGAAAAGCTGAACTTAGTCACCCAATTCTACCCTTGGCGGTTTGAGAGCAGGTCCACAGCTGGACAGTCTTTTGATGATAGCGGAAAACCATTTTTTCGGGTTGACAATGCCTCGACAAAGTTGCACAAATCACGTAATGATAACCCGGGGTTTTAACACAAAGACCAAACAGCTGCTAAAAACAATCGCAAGACGAAATTAAACGCATAAGCGCCTGTATTTTTATAATGGGAATATTCTGACCTAATTTCCGGACAACGCGAGCAATTTGTGGCAAAGGGCGACAGCCCACACACACGAAAAGTGTACACTGACCAGATTCCCAGCAGCGGCTAACTTGCAACTCCGGAATAGGTTTTACGACACGTGTAACTGGTTCAATATCTCGACAGGTAATTCTAAATTTACGGCACACGTTAGAACTGCCCCAGAAGCTGATCACAAAGTGACTCTATTTTAGCGCCAAGATCGGGATTAGCGTTCTGTCATATCACGATCACAGACGCCTTGTCCATCCTGTAGAATGGAAAGTTTTTACAGCATAACGGTTCTTCCAGTTTTCGACAACGAAACGCTGGCGTTGCAAATTTCGAGAAACACTTCTGATCACGACTCAGCGAAAATAGCACGGGGGGAGTTTTTAATTGAAGCGTTGCAATTGGAATTTTCCAAGTGCATGATGAGCCACGAATCCGTTTAGACAATCCTTCGCGATTTATCTGGAACAAGCGGAAGTAAATAACAAGACGCGGCCAGCTGTCGTTCTAAAAGTAGCTCTTCCAATGCAATAAGAAGTTACTCGGAAAGTTTACGTTGGCAAATTAATCTCAAAATTTGGCGCGTAAAGAAAGAAGAAATGAGCAATTAGTATTTTAGTTTGGTTGAGCTCGCCACGTGAAAATCAGCGCGAGACAGAGTTTTTAAAGTTGACCAAGGGCAGTCAAGCGCACTGTTCCGTAAATGTAGCTACTTTTGTGAACCCTTACCGTGCTTCTTTGATAAATTTACGATGATTTTCGAATCTATCCAGTTTCCACAAAACGCAGGCTACTAAGTTAAAATTCCGAAATATTTGCAGCGTATCCCCACTTTTTTCCCCAAAGCAGAAGCAGGATCGAACGAGCATATAAGGAGAATACCCGGCCCGGCTCGTGTAGAACAACTTGAATCGAGGGAGAACCCCGAGAATACACCTAGGAACCATGTCGAGGGACAAAAATATGCAAGCTTGAGTCCAGGCACCAGCCCGAAATGCCAACCTACACCCAATATATTGTCGAGTGGATATTCGTTGGTAAAACACCCCCTAGCCTTTTGTCGAGCCAATTTTCGGTGGCATGCAATCTCGGTGGCAAACAACCTTGTTCCTTTGTCGAGTCGATTTTTGATAGCAAAGTAACTCATGAATCCCATTTTCAAGTCGAGTTCAACAAAGAGAGTAACGCAACTTAAAGCTAAACTTATGTGGTGAAAAGATTCCCAAGTAGAAAGACCACAGACAACTTTAGGATACCACCCGCACGAAGAGCCTTAAGAGCATTAAATAATAAGCAACCATATTTTGTGTTTATATGTCTACTCAGAAATTTTGGTCGTATCAACATTTCTGCCAACTGATGCTACGCTCGCCGCAAAGTCTCGGGGGTTGCGTAACATATGCAATGGTGCCACGGGTATTCAGCGGGAAGCCCGGCGAGGCCTGAGGAAAGATTATTCGAATGCAATATTTATTTGTACACCTTTGTTTGTGCATACTTTTCTTATGCATTTTATTTTAATTCCTGTCACGTGTAATATTTGTAACTAGACTATTTTTTAAAGTTATGTTTAATTAATTAGGTAATCTCGAACCCTGGCTTAGGAGCTACACAGAAAGGGCACTAGCTGCCGGGAGAAATAGGTCTAAAACTCCCCATTACGTTGCAAGTTTGCATTCCCGAATACACAGAAATGAGCTTCAACTTCTGGAGCGCATCGCCAGGAGGTCGTTTTGTGACAGAACCTCCCATCTCAGATATTCAAAACACCACGGTGGCGCCTAAGCAATAACCAAAGCATTTATCCATGTATTCCCCGTACCTGCTAAGATACAATTAATTCTATTTTTGCAAGTCAATGCCTGTTGTTATCTTAGTTTAAAACCTGCCCCATCTCGGTAAAATACTGAGCAATAAGCTTGTTATATGATTTAAACGGCGATTTATAATAAAACTTCGGTTTGGCACTTTCATATACGTTACAAAAAAAATTAAATAGAAAGTACAATATAAATAAAACACTTAAGAGAACAGCTTTAATAAAATAAAGAATACTAGCAGTCCAGTGAGACAAATGTCTCATTTAATAAAACAAAAAAGACCCTTTTTGCAAATAGAACGCGTATTCACCACACGTACGTATATGACGTCATTATTGGTAGCAAACTACCAGTCGCATTCGCCTTGATAAAATTTGCCTAGAATCTAATCTAAAAAGTTAGGATTAGGATAATTGATAATAATTAGTGTTAGAGACTGAAATTCGGTTCCTGACCTGACATGACCATTCCAAACATATAACTTTAATAACTTTTTTCTCTATCTCTTACGGTTTGGCTGCTGAAACAGCGTCCCGGACGGACAAGTCTATTATATATATGGATATTGTAATTGTCAGGTAAATAATACTTTGAATTTCAAATGATTTCAGATTGCATAAGCTGCATTCTGATGTTATACAGTATATTATTTTTTTCGTCCTATGTTTTTATTTAAAAATATAAGAGATCATATTATAAATGACTTCCAAGATTGCACCTTGTCGGTGATGAGGTAGAAGAACTTAACATTTTGCTCGTTTTCAAATCGGCACCGCCATGAAAGACTAGAAAACACGGTAATTCAACGTACTAACTACACCAGAGGCGAAATTCTTTTAGCGACTGGAAAGAAGAACGCAAAATTTATAGCCAAGAGTCATAGTTGTGATAAGAAGAGAGCGGGAGTTGAGGTTTAGAAATGATCGCTTTCCGCATGAAATGAATAGGGTAACCTTTGCGTCGATTGATGCTGTTGGTGTGTTTGTAAATCTCAGTGGCTTCATAAATCTTTCAACTAGAGAAGAATGTGATTTTTATGCCGTTTTGAATTTGTCCGCTGCTACGTGATTGCGACATGCGAGGTTAAGATTTCCTATCTCGGAAGCGTGGGATAGTGCTGAGAGTATTTCTTCAGGCCCGAGCATTTTTGAGCAGTTATGCCAAAGTCGTGTGGGAAAAAGGTGTGTGCATTCCGAGAATTTTAGGCAGTCCGAATGTGTAGAAATCCTGGGTAATAATGGCTGCTTTTCTGTAATTTTGACTTGGGTCAGATGTGACAATCAAGACTTAGAATACATTATTTTGAGAATCTTGACCTTCCATGTCACTAAATATCCGTGTTTATAAAAGTTCTATTAATTTCGTGCACACTCTAATTAATTGATGGCAAAGAAAGCAATAATACAAACACACCTTGGCGGATGAATGTCCTACGTAACTGTTGAAGATATGAACTGCAAAGTTTTAACATTACTAGATTTCGGTTTTTCGGTGCAAACTGATGTATGGTGGATAAGGTTGGAACTCGGCGCCTTTAAAACTTATACAGAATAAATGCTCTAAGCCAACGTGTACTGCCGCTAATGGTGACACCGCCTAAAGTTAGAGAAAAACAATTTTAAGAGCTTTACGGTTCCGTATTAATAAATGCGCTTTATTCTTCGATTTAGCTTGCATTCGTTATTTTGTCACGACTCCTATATTTATTCCATAAAGCCTGCTCGCATTCATCCACGCCTCTCTTTCCCTCTCGCTCACACTCTTAGTAGGCGCCGATCGCCTGCAAACCCATTCAAGTTATTATGTACAAAGTATACAAAGTGTCGCATGTTGTAAACATGCAGCGTTTGTATGCCGAAAACTGTACCGTAATTAAGAAGCTACGCGCCTTCAGCGGACGATTTATGTGTTTTGTTGCTGTGTTTATTATGGCGCCTTCCGCGCACTATTGTTCAGTTTCAAAGCCGGCAAAACTTGCAAACTTAGATGGCACCACAAGACCTAATTAAGATCGTCTTTATTGTAACGATATGTAACGTTACAGCCGCAGGTATTTGGAAGGTATCCTGCAATTCGAGAAATCAGTGCCTGATTGTGATAATATTGTATCTATGCGTTCTGGTCAGTATAGCACTATATCAGTTATTTATTTTCTTGAGTTGTACTGTGATTGTGAAGCTGAATGCAGATGAGCGAATTTCAGGTTAGAATAAGAACATTACAGCATTGAAGTAAGTGGTGTTTTGCTTTTCTATAAACAAGAGAAGTCTTTTCTTGTTAGAAGGTTTCGCATCATGTCTCTAGGTTTAAACAATAGTGTGGCGCCAAGCAATTTGTTTCGGATTTATCAGGTATCTTTATGGAACAATCTATTTTGCAAGCAAAAATGCGACAAGACTCTCTCTTCCTTCACTGAGTTAACGGTGAATCTTGGCTTTCTGTATTAATTCTGATTTCGACAGTAACATGATTTACAGATAACATAAGTTTAATTCAATAGAATCTTATGGTAGTACAGTTTCAATTTCTTGCAATCTCTATAAGTTGTAAACAGTTTAAACCGAAATTTTCCTAATTCGTTATTCTTTCCCAATGGCAAATTACAATTTATTAAAAACGTGGTTACCTAACGAGATTTTTATAAACAGAAACCGTAACTTTAGGCGTGAAGGCCGTTCATCGCTTTGAAGTTGAACTGTTTGATGTTTAAGTTTTTTATTTTTTATTTTGTTTTACGGAGATTATAGGCTATTATGGGTATTAAAACTGCATCCAATGTTAATTTTTCACTTACATAGAGGACGACACCATGGCTAGAGAGTATGTAAAATATACAAAATTAATTTATGAAGTAAATATGTACAGTTCTACGAAGTTTTCTTTGTAATCTTACGACAAAATATTTCTACAGATATAAGCAAAAATGGAAAGATGCAGTACGTGTACAACGACTGAATAGCAGGAAGACTACATAACAATAGAGAAACGTTGTCCTTGCGAATATGGGAGACGATTTCAAAACCAGGATTGCATGTAATATTGGCAACCGAAATAACTTCAAATACTTGCAGGAGGAGAAGAATAAGATCACATTAAATCACGATTTAATTTTTAAAAGCTGCATATGTAAGTCAAATGTCGACGATGTAGTAATGTCTTTAATGTCAAATTTGGAATTCAAGTATTGTTGATAAAATGATAGATCAGATTGAAAGTATGTTTCGGTATTACACGACTGCTAACAAATCCATGGTTCTTATTTGATCTCTTTTTATTCATACTTTTGAATAAATATGTGCCAGTGCTTGAATATTGTGATTCAAGAAAGTGCATCTTCTAATATTAGAATTTATACCTTATCGTGGATTGTCAGGTAACAACACAGACGGCGCAGGGTGTATATAAACTTTTTTTTAGCAATTGAGTTCGCCTATTTTTAAATTATTAAATACTCATTCTAATAAAATATTGCATCATCAGATGAAGTTATTTCACCATGCTATTTTCATAATAATAATGATTCATTTTAAGTGGTTTCGTTAAAAAGGCACAGTCGAATATAAGATGGAATACGCTAATGTGGTTTTGGTACTTTATCAAGGTAAAAAACGTTAATTTTCAAACATCTAACAAGATTTATTTTTAGACATATAAAAATCAGCATAATACAATGGTTACCAGCACACCAGTGATAACCTTCAAATTAGTAACAGTACAAGCTGATACTTGAACAACTGACCTAAATGATTTTTAAAATGAATATTCTTTATATCTATGTGATTTATACAGGGGTGTTCTTTAGCTTCTTACCTGTTCTAGTGGATAATAGTGAAAATAAGACAAAATCGCCATTTCTTGGTAATATACCTTAACCTATTATTTATCAAATACAACCACACCAGTAAAGCGTAAAATTAATCCCTTTTCAGCACCAATAGAGTCATCGAAGATGGAAGATGTGTTTGTAAGAGGGTTAAGACAGTATATCTTCGTAAATTATCCTGCATCGCATTCTCGCTCTCGTATGTTGTGTGCCAATTCTTACAATGCCCGGTTAGCTTTTGTGCAGACGACAGATATAGCAGAATTTCTGGCCGAAGCTCTTTCTGAAACCAATCTCTTCATGGATGCCGTATGGGTTGGAGCTAAAGAAACCGATGAAAAGCAATGGTTTTGGTTTGCAGAAGATGGCCCTGCTTCACCAGTAGATGAGGCGATTCTTAAATTGTTCGTCAACTACTCACAGGGGATCAAAGGCATTGGTAGATGGTGTTTGGCTATGGGCAGAAAAAACCATGATATACCATTTTTTCCACACTGGAATTGCAGTGTTCAACGACCGTTCTTGTGCGAAAGAAAGCGTACGTAATTTGGTAGAAGTGCTTTTTAACTTAAAACTTGTCGACGAATTAATTTAAAATTTATCACGTAGGTGGCGACAACTCAAATGATTCAACTCATCCAAATTGGATTCCAGTAGGGCCGAATTTATATAAAATTTTCGAAGAGCCGGTAACCTGGGCCGCTGCAGAAGCAAAGTGTATCCTTTATGACGACGATGCACACTTGGCCGTAGTTCCGGACATGGTATCAATTGAAACTTTGGGAAGATATCTCTTGATAGGAAGACCCAGCCTCGAAAATGCTTGGATAGGAGCATCATATCGCAACAACCAGTATATATTTGAAGAGGAAGCAATAATATTATCCAATACCAGCAACGCTGATGGATATCCTCCCTGGAGAGATAAAGTCATTCAGAAGCCATCTGGCTGCATACTTCTGGATCGCCACTTATCGAACATCTCACTATTTGTAGAAGTGCGCTGTCAAAGATTGAGGCCTTACATCTGCTATAAGAAAAGGGTTGACGAAATACCCTTTGACATAATTTTCGAAAAGTATGGGTATCGTATATTTCCCAATATGGTTGCTTGGTTTGACGCTAGGCAAACATGTTATCGATTTCCTCTGAAATATGAAGCAAAATTAGTGGAAATTCGAGAAAAAATAATAATATCCCATTTACTTTATGCGATGGGCGAAAATAAGACTGTTATGTCACACTTATGGCTGGGTGGTACATTTTCGAGAAAAGGACGTAAATGGATCTGGGACAGCGACAAGTCAATGGTCGATACTACAATATTAAATTGGCTAAAAAATAACACTTATGAACACTCTGTAGATGATGCTAACACCTGTCTTAATATGGACAGGGAAAATCACCTTGCTGCAATTCATTATGGAACTTTATGCGATTATCCACAGAGTTTTGCTTGCATGTTTCGTAAGTATTTAAAAAAATACAAGAAATTTAATAGCAGACATGGGATACATCTTTTAAGTTTCAGCTCGAGACAAATTAATAGAACTGCAGAAAGATGAAGCGCAAAATAAAACCCACCATTCCTAAATTTTAACGAAAAGTCTGGGTAAAAATGCAGTGCAGAATAATATGTTATCTACTGTTAATAATATTGATAACGTTACCTTAAAATATGTGGAACTTAAATAAATGTCAAATGAAATAATATCCAAGAAGAACACTGTCTTAATTTCTCTATAATTTAATTGTTACTAGCATTCTGGCTACTTATCTAAGGGTAGAGAGTTCAATCCCTTGCTAGGGATGGAACTCCTTAGTCTCGACAAAATTCTAAGTAGGACTAAGGCACCTGGTACTCTACATGCCTAGACCTTGTCCATGGGATTGGCAAAAAGGGCATATGAAGGCGTACTTGCTTGACATCAGTTTCCTCACAACAAATACTACCTCTAATATCTTCTTAATTTGTGGATACAACGGCGAGTACATACAGCAGCCCTACCTGATACAGGACTACCTCGACCTGGTGGAAAAATATGGAAGCTCCAAAGTGCATTTTTAGCATTGTAGGCTAAACCTTGGTGGTCTTCAATTTCAACACTTCAATACGGTTGCTTTAATACTGTTGCTGTAGTAATTACTAAGTTCTTTAATATTAGCCTATAGAAACTTTAGGAATCAAGTTTACGAAAAAGTCGTTCTGCATTAGCCAAATGAGAAGGAAGCTTATTAAAATTTATATTGTTTTTAGAAATATTGAAAATCTTAAGCTCTTTCGAAAAAGATTTTGGATTGTTGGATTTAATCTTGTTATTAAGGAACGCTTTCTTTGTTCTTCTGATAACGGATGTAGTATAATTACGCAGTTGTTCATAATACTGTAAATACCTAAACTGTAGAAAACATCGCACTTTATTTTGACAATAAACTAACTGGGAATCTATGTCACCTAGAAGAATTTTAAAGTTTGATGAGACGAATCCACAAATACCTGACAACGGTACTTGGAAATGTATCTTTCAGTGTGGATCAAAGTACTCCCATCAACCTCTTAATTCAATATAATCGGGATTTTTTATTAAGTTTACTGTGCAGGCTGGGTACCGAAGGATTGTATCGGGGGATTTCCCTATACGGATATGGGAAAGTCACTTCAATGCCCACTGTTTTGTTATCGAATAAGGTACAGTCTGATAAAACACTAAATCAGCTTTGCCAGCAAATTGAAACGCCCCCGAAAGTAACTCTTGCCGAGTGGTAGGGGAAGGTCGCCTATGATGGCACATTTTTTTCAACACCTAATATCTTTTTTGGTTCGAAGGTTTTAACCCATTCAATCATGTCATTCGTTACTGCTTAAATATTAATTATAAAACTTAAAGAAATTATAAAAACTATTTTCTTGATAAAAAATAGGAAAGAAAAAATCACCAGTAAAATAAAAAATGCAAGGACGCATGCACGTAAAAGGAAAATTGTTATTACAGTGTGCACATTTTTATTATTAAAAAATAAAAGCATATAAAACTGTTTAAAAAATTAAAATAATACCTTATATTCTAAGGATTATGTTTAAAACTTTTAAAAAAGTTAATAAAAACATTATCAAGAAGGTTAAACTCTTTTCGAAGGAATTCCTTCTTTATTTTGAGACATATCTAAAAAAATCATAAAGAAAAGTATATATTGTGCCGTTATGAATATGACTCCTATGATGGCATACCCATTTATAGGTATGCCATCATAGGAAAATGTTACACTTCTGGTAAATGAATTATAAAAAGTTAAAGCCACAACTTAGATTCAAAATAATCACAACAAAATAACGTCTATATCCCATAGTTATCGGAAAAAAACCTAGCATTCTAATTTAATGAACCTAACATAATAATTTTTTGATTTAAAAGTTGAATAATATTACTTCGGCACTTACACAATTCTGTCTTATTAAATAACTTCACATAAAAACATCCGTCACTATTGAAATTCGACCCACAACTGTCGGTCGATATCGTGCGCTCGCCTAACTCCGCGGGTTGGCGCGAAAACCGATTTATTCCGAAAATACCTGTGGTATGCCATCATGGGAAGTACGCCATCAAGGGCGACCTTCCCCTACTTCTCTCCAGCGCCTCCAAGCGGGAACAACTCGGTTAAGGGAAGGTAAGCCCCTACAGAAAAGCCAGAACAACCAAGCAAGCTTGAATGCTTAAAGGTGTATCACCAAAATCGCTGTAGGCTAATAATAATCAGCACGCCTTAAAAACATGACTGGAACCGTAGAGACAAACCGGATGGAGCTTTGCTAAAGTCCTTGCCGAAAGATCCGTCGGCAACGACTTTGGCAAATATGAAGACAAGTATACGATTTGGAATATGATATGTTTGGACATTAAACGAACTAACTGAATCAACACAAATCTGTCAAGGAACTCCACATATATTACCTTCAAATCTTAGGACTCTCAAAAGAGATGGGACATGGAGGATACTCCATATCCACTGAAGTAGTACTACTGTATAGTGGCAAAGAGGAAAACCAGCCCAATGAAAGTGGTGTTGGATTACTATTTAGCAAGCAGGCCAGGAAAATCCTAATCTCCTGGAACCCAAGGACAGATAGAATTATTACAGCAAGGTTTTATACAAAACTCAGAAAAATGACCTCTATTCAGTGCTATGCCCCTATCGAAAACACGCCGTTTGACATTAAACAAGTACTTTATGAGCAGCTCACCAGAACTGCCACGGGCAATATGAATGTAAAGATGGGTGATAATAATCAAAATCTTGAAGGTGTAATGGGAAAATATGGCGTGGGTGTAATGAACGAAAACGGAGAACTTCTAACCAACTTTTGTGCAACCCAGAACATGACCATAGAACGCCAAATTGACCACATTATGATCTTAAGAACTTAGAGATGTTCACTGTTAGACGTTCGCAACAAAAGAGGCGCAGATATTAATATATAAAGAAACTGTACCGTATTACTAAAAGGCTTATAAAAAACATTTATACTGCAAGGCCAGTCAGAGCAAAAAATGGAGTACGGCTACCATCAACATCCGACCAACTCAAGCGTTGAAAAGAGCACTTAAAAGAGCTGTCACGGACTGCGCAACCAAACGAAGGACAAACTGTTGGTGCTCATAAAAAACTGCTAATGGCAAGCTGTGAAATACTCAGCAAACGAGAAATACATAATGCTCTCATAAAATTGAAATTAAACAAAGCCGCCGAACCAGATGATATACCGGCTGATCTTGTAAAGGTAGACTCAGTAACGTCGGCAAGACCCCTACACCCACTCATTGTACAGGTATGGGAGGTCTGAAGAACATCTTATTTAGAACTCATAATGAGTAAATATCAAGTAGGTTTCAGACCAAATAATGTCTGCACAGACCATGTCAATACAACACAAATAATTACAGAACAAGCAGCAGAATGGAGATCGTCATTATGCATGGTGTTCGTAGACTATGAAACAGCTTTTGACAGTTCCACACATACTGCTATATGGAATGCACATGCACACGCTTCTCATTGATTCCTACAAGTATGTATGTGTACATTTTTTTTTCAAATTTCGAATAAAAGGTTAAATAATTTTATCGGTTGTTTTCTTTGCGACCCCCGTAGAACTAGTTTGCGACCCCCCTGGGGTCGTGACCCACTGTTTGAGAAACACTAATCTATGATATGCACAGACTTCCGCGGAAGAAAAAGATGATAGTCTGAAGGACATATAGGGAACAAGAAAGTGCACCACATGATGTTAGCCACCGCAACACGAAGATCGCTAATGACTTTAATGCTAAGGTGGGTAACCATGGCGACGCAAAAAACTCAGCCACAAGCAAAAATAGCCTTCATAATGTCAGCAACGATACTGGAAAGCGATTAATAGATTTTGGTAACTCAAATAACATGAGAATAAGAAAAACGTCTACCCCATAAGGACGTACATAAACCGGTCTGCAAATTCCCAGATGGGAAAATCTTTCACCAAATAGACCATAGACGGGAGACATAATACTAGCCTTATGGAGTCAGAACCACTTATTCGTGAAATCAAAAATACACAAGGAGGAAAACTGAATATATATGGGACACCGACAAATTACATTCAGGGAAATGCCAACATCGATACAAGACGGTGATTAACCAGAAGCCATAAACAAACAACGAAATGAAAGGGACATAGATACCGTTTAGAAGGCAGTCGCGAAGAAAATTACTGCAGAACGCAGAAAAGCCTGGGGAGGAAAAAGGCAAACAGACACAAGGAGTGATTCTGTGAGCAGTGTAGGGAGGCCGCAACACTATGGAAATGAACAAGGATGAAATTCGTACCAAACAACACAAGAAGCAAAGTAAACAAATATCGAGAAAAAGAAATAAGACCAAGAATATTGAGAAAAACCACAGCAGAAACCAGATAAGACTATGCCTAAAATTGCAAAGGAGATAAGCAAAACAGAGAAGTAACCTACAAAAGCAAGATATTTAATATGTAACGAGCAAGAAGCATCAAAAAGGTGGGTACAACTACTGAATGGCGAGGACAACTGACAGGAATTTGATAATGAACCAGTAAAAGTTGATTCCAACCAAGAAAGTAAACAAATAGGGGTACCAAGTTACACCGTAGAAATAGGAAAAGGAACGAGTCACCAAAAATAGATTAAATAGCAGCTGAACTTTTACAATCCTCGAGTAAAAAACTGATACAGTCGAGCCATAAACTATTTGTCAAAATATGGCAAAAAGAATCAATCCCACGGTAGAGATGGGCGCGTGAGTGAGTTTTCGCTCACGACACGCACGTTTCACGCTTGCTTCAAACACTCACGTTTACGTACGTTCACGCTCACGTCCACTCACGTTCACGGCGTGACACGCCGCTCATGACGTGACACGCAGTTTTTATTTCAAAATTTAAATTCAGATAGAACAGAATGTTCAAATTTAAAAGCAATGAAAAAAACACTAAACAGAACTAAAAATATGTTTTGCACGTGACATAATTTACGTGATATGTTGCAATCAGAATAGTTGATATAAAAAGAAACAAATGAAAATTGACTACAATAATTGCCGACAAGGGTTAAATACTGATTTCTCGCAAATACATTTCTTGCAGCTATCTTAAAAGACATTACTTTTAATACCAAACGCTGTCATTGGAATTGACGTTTCCCTTATTGGTATGAGTACAGAAGGTATATGTTGCTAGGCAACACTTACTTCGTAGGTTTAAAAGTACTTTTACCTACAAAGATCAACATTTTCAGCGTTAAGGCGAGTATACAAAACAAAACATTACTTTTATTAGAATAATAACTTCATCTATACATGTACACAATGAATTGGTTTAAAAATAAAACGTAATCAACATTTTCAGTGTTAAGTCGAGTATACAAAACAAAACATTACTTTTTTAAAAATAGGTTTATCTACACATCTGCACAATACATTTTTGTTTTAATAATAAAACGTAATAATATTTTCAGCGTTAAGTCGAGTGTACAAAACAAAACATTACTTTTATTAGAATAATAAGTTCATCTACACAATAAATTGGTTAAAAAATAAATCGTAATCAACATTTTCAGCGTTAAGCCGAGTATACAAAACAAAACATTACTTTTATTAGAATAATAAGTTCATCTATACATGTACACAATGAATTGGTTTAAAAATGAAACGTAATCAACATTTTCAGTGTTAAGTCGAGTATACAAAACAAAACATTACTTTTTTAAAAATAGGTTTATCTACACATCTACACAATACATTTTTGATTTAATAATAAAACGTAATAATATTTTCAGCGTTAAGTCGAGTGTACAAAACAAAACATTACTTTTATTAGAATAATAAGTTCATCTACACAATAAATTGGTTAAAAAATAAATCGTAATCAACATTTTTAGCGTTAAGCCGAGTATACAAAACAAAACATTACTTTTATTAGAATAATAAGTTCATCTACACATCTACACATTAAAATTTTGATTTAAAAATAATATGTAATCACCACCTGGGGCACCATGCATATTTTTATTCGTTATTAAATATTTAACGTGAAATTAACGTGAAACGTAAATCACGCCTTGGAAATTTTTCACTCACGTTCACGTCACGATTTTTAAATGTTAGTCACGTTCACGACGTGACACGACTGTTTTCACGTCACGCGCCCATCCCTATCCCACGGATATAGAAATATAGGCTTCTCTGTCCAATACACAAACAAGGTAAACTAGAATGCAGCAGCTACAGAATCATATGTTTATTGAACATACAAAGTATTTACACATGTAATCGACGTAAGAATAACCCCCTTAGCAGAACAACTGATTCACGAAAGAAAAAACGATCTACCATTGACCAAATATTTACATTAACACAGGTTCTAGAAACATTCTGGGAATTTGATTTCAACATCACCCAGTTATACGCACGTAAACTATAGAAAGGCTTACGATAACATCTATCACAAAAAAGGGTAACAACACACTAACTAGGAATACATTTCAGTCATCAGTCAGTTACAAAGATTTAGTTCAGGATGGAGAAGATAGCAGTAAAAAAAGATTAAAAAGAGGCGAAGATGGAAGCACAAAAGACAATAAGATGGAAGAAGTTTAAATAAAAATAAAGTATAGTTAGTAAATGAGGACGAAGAAAATATGGTTTACTTTTAAAAGTAAGAAATGAGGCAAATGAGAAGATGCAACACGAATAAATATTAATGTGAAATAATAAGCGTCGTTAATCAGTTACACTGTGATAAGGTAGTTGCCATTGAGAACCTGCCGCCTGAAATTCTCAAAGTAGATAAAGACATTACTGCCAAATTGTTATATTAAGGAAGTTTGGGAAAGTCAAAGAATAGGAGAAAATTGGAAAGATGGGATCCTCATCAAATTTCTGAAGAAAGACGACCTATTTAAAGTTGTCAACAAAATTTTACTTACTTAACAGAATGAGAGACACCGTCGAACCAACTGTTAGAAAAGAGCAAACCTGGTGTTTATTTACTTCAAAGGAGCGATCGATAGTTTAATTCATTCGGGCTCAGCCCAGTACGTTTAAGTCTGGTTGTTTACAGAGTCAACAGACTCCGGTTTCTTGGAGAAAATCTTCGTTCTTGAGAGATGATCTCGTAGAGATATCCTAAGCAGTGATCTTAATTAACTAATATTAAGGTTTCGCGTTACATGTTTTGCATATATTACCATTAATGCATTAGGTGTTTAATCTTTAATGCCAACAGATTTTATAATTTACTTCATCACATAGGTTTACATCAGATCATTGATAAGCCAATTAGAATAGGATTCGCAACCTGTAGTTTAGGTTGTGCTATTATATCCCAATTTGCTTTCGCAATTTTTTGACAAAATAAAAAAATGTATACTGCTCCACAAATGAACTGGACCATTTGCATGTATTGGTGCATTTTAAAAAAAATATTTTTCAAAAGGATAATCATGGCATTTATGGTAACCGTTCAGGATTGTGTCACTATAAAACCCATTTCTTTTCATAATTTGGTTTAAATGAAACTAAGTCCATTAATATTTTTTTAAATAGCCTTGATGCGCCCAGTATTGGGCATATGCCTCCCTTCTTCTCCTCCATCGCTCTCTGTTCTGTGCTTCGTCTATCCACCTTAGTCCTGCCACCTTTTTAATATCATCATACCATCGCATAACCGGCCTCCCTCTTCTTCTTCTTCCCTCCCACGTCTCCATCTGATGATTTTACTGTTCCACCGATTGTCCTGGATTCTGGCAATATGTCCAGCGTAGTCCCATTTCAGACTAGTGACTCTTTCAATAATGTCAGTGACTTTAGTTTTATGCCTAATTCATTCATTTCGGTGTCTGTCCCTTAGTGAGATACCCAACATTGACCTTTCCATTGCCCTCTGCGTTGTTTTAAGTTTATTTGTTAATTGTTGTGTGAGGGTCCACGTTTGTGCTCCATACGTAATGACAGGAAGCACACATTGGTCGAATATTCTGGTTCTCAGGTGTTGTGATATCTTTTTGTTTTTCAGTATGTGTGAAAGATTTCTGAACGTAGCCCACCCTACTCGCCTTCTTCGCTCAATCTCCATATCCTTGTTTTGTTTACCAATTACTATATTTTGTTCTAAGTATACATATTGTTGAACATTTTCAATCTGTTTTCCTTTAATTGTAACCTGTATCTGTTGAGAGCTCAGTATTTTCGTTTTTTCTAGATTCATGTTCAGTCCGATCTTTCTCGATTCGCTTTCTAGTTCCAGTAACATTTGTGTGAGGTCTTCTTCTTTTTCAGCGATTAGGATCACATCGTCGGCATATCTTAAATGGGAGAGCCGTTCACCATTAATGTTAATTCCTACATTTGACCAATCTAGTTTTTTAAAAACATCTCTAAGGCCAGGGTAAACAATTTTGGAGATATTGTGTCTCCCTGTCTTATTCCTCTGTTAATAGATACTTTGTTTGAGTCTTCATGAAGTCTAATTGTAGCCATCGCTTGTTGATATATTGCAGTGGTTTTGGGCCCTACGGCTCTGCTCTGAGTGCAGCATAAAGTTTAAAATTAAATTTAAAGCACAAAGTAGAGGTATTGTATCTAGCTGCAATGTTAAAGTAAATCTCTTATCATAAATGCATTAATAAAGGAATGTTTGTGTTAAAAGACAAAATTGATTAAGGAACGCACAGGAAGGAACTTGCCATTTCAAAGGGTTACTAGTTAAATTCCTATCAATTAATTATTAAATAAGGCTGAATGAATAGCCTAAACAAAGTTAAATTATTACAAAAGGTTTGTTAAATGCGGTTGTTGGAGCGGAGAGTTCATTTTAATTAATTGCACATATTTTGTGAACGATTCTAAAAGGTATTAGCCAAGAACGATAAGAATATATGCAAAGAGCGAATTATTGAAAGCTAGCAAATGTGAAATGCAAACTTGTCTGAAAAAAATTGCAGAAAAGGGAACTATAGGTGAAAAGTACACATTTATGAACCAATAAACATTTTTAAAGGAAGTGAATAAGGAATTAATCAAATTAGTGATGAATATGAACATGCAACGGCCTTTTAATTCGTGTAGTGGTGTTAAAACAATCAGTGACAATAGTAAAATATGAACAAGAATTTTATAAATGTACATTGTTTAGTTTTAGGTAGTTATAAGAATTTAATATGTAAAAAAGTATCTCACTTGAACTTAGTTCATGTCCTGTCTTTAGTTTAAGATTCGTTTTTGATATAAAAGGACGCGAGGAAAGACAAATGAATAAAAAATTAATTCTTTGACATGCAGTTTGTGCTCTTATATTAAATTAAGAAATTACCTACAAAAATAATAAATACAGTGAAAAAAGTATATCATCGTGTAGAGCACATTCCAGTGCACCTGTGGAAATAAAGGCAGCGTTTTCCGCAACATTAAAAGTTTTGCCGCAAGAAGGGTTCCGATCTTGGTTTGTCGACATCGTCAAATCTACGAAGGCGGTTAGCTGCGACTTCAAGGACCCAGGACATTTGCAGACTACAGAGACGCGGTCAAGGAAGCTCCATGACTGCACAGCGAGCCTCACAAACATCGAAGACTGCACTTCCAGAAGAGATTTTTGCCAATTCGCCCCGTTCCCGAGCATCGTCGGAGGGCCGAAAGTTATTAAGGTCTGTAAAAACTTTATTATCAGTGCGAGGAAGCAGAGATTTGTACCTCAGACCGACATTACCGTGGTGAAGATGAAGCAGGCATATCAGGGCCTCTAGCTAGTCTAATTTTCCCAGTATTTGTAATACTCCAAGTTGAGGTTATGTGTTCTCCAAGAAAGGACGCCATCAGAAACAATTGCTAAGCTTGTCCGCGTAAAATACTGAAACAAAAGAGAATGAGTGACGCTATAAGAGCGAGAAATATTAAAATTCAAATAATACCTGTAGTTTGTTCACAATTTTGATTTCCAAGTCAATTAAACGTTCACTGCAAAATAAACGAACTACTTGTTGAAATTTGACAGCAGTCATATTCGCGGCTGCGTAGTTTTAAAGTATTACAACGCCAGTGGCGTATCATTGAATAGAAAAATTATAATTGAACAGGAACCCACCCTTTGATTTGAGTCAAGTCTCAAACCGGAGCTAGCATTATAAAAATAAAATTGCAGACAGAATAAAATACGAATTAGGGCAAAATACTGTATTTATTTGATTTAACATACATGGTATTTCTTAAACAGTCATAAAATCTGAAATAGATAATTCTGAGTAAAATATTTATAATTACAAAATTTAAAATATAACGTGCATAACTATAGCAATATGTATTTTAGAATGTGTTTGTAGCGGTAGTCTATGCGTGCTTTATCCAGTTCGTCCATTGCCCAGTGTTCCGCGGAGTCAAAAGCTTTCTCGTAATCTACGAAGGCCATATGTACTGGAAAATTGTATTCAGTTAATTTTTCCATCAGTATTTTCAACGTTAGTAGGTGATCACTTGTACTATAGCCTTTACGAAATGCCGCCTGCTCGACGGGTTGGTAGCAGTCTAATTTTCTCTCAATTCGGTTTGTTATTATACGCGTAAACAGTTTATAGACTTGAGATAATAGACTTATGGGTCGGTAGTTTTTTAGAAGCATTCTGTCTCCCTTTTTGAATAGGATTATTATTATCGCGTTGTTCCATGTTTCTGGTATAGCCTGTTGTTCTAAACATTGGTTAAACAGACGTTTCAGCTTCGGTACTATTATGTCTTGTGATACATTGATCATTTCTACCAGAATTTTGTCTTCTCCTGATGCCTTGCTGTTTTTTAAAGATTTTAGGGCATGTAGAATTTCTTCCTCACTTATCTCCGGAAGGTCTTCTGATCCCACGTTCATTATTTTCTTTTCTGTTTCCGGTGTGGGTCGTGTTGTTTGTGTGGTACATATAGGGGTTTTCGTAGTATTGTTGTGTTGTTAGTATGATTTCTGTCCTGTTTTTTATTTCTGTGCCACTTTCATCCTTTAGTGCTAAAATTTGGTGTCTTTCATCTTTTCTTTTCAAACATTTCAGGTTTTTCTTCTTCTCTATAACTTTAATTGTCATTTTTGTGTAGTGTTCTTCTAAGTATTTTCTAATTCATTGCCCGTGCTTCTTTTCTTGTTTGTTTGTATTAGTCTGTAGCAAATTGACGTGTTTGATGTAATTGCCTCCTTTCTTCCATCTTCTTCTTCGTTTTGTCTGATATTTTGCTTTTTCTATTGGTTTTCTTCTTGGTTATCTCCTTTGTTGCTTTTATCATCGCATTTTGTATGTTCTCTTTCATCCGATTCAGATCTTGGAAATCTGCCATGTCGTTTATGTTGTTTTGTACTTTTTATTTGTAGCTTTCCTTGTTCTGGATTTGGTCTGTATTTATTATTACATTCTTCTTTGTTTTCATGTATTTATTTCTGATTTTTATCGCGTTAATAGTTATCTTTGCTCGGATCATTTTATGATCGCTTCCGGTATTGAATGTATTCAGAACCGTTACGTCTTTGACGAACTTTTTGGAGGATGATAAAATGAAGTCGATTTGATTTTTAGTTTTTCCGTTTGGGCTGATCCATGTCCATTGTCTTTGGGGCTTTTTGTTGTAGAATGTGTTCATTGCATATAATTTTTGTTCTTCTAAGAAGTTTTCCAGCATATCTCCTCTGATGTTTCTCTCGCATTTGCCGTACTTTCCAATGTATTCCTCATTCACATCTTGTTGATGTCCCAGTATCGCATTAAAGTCGCCCATTATGTGTGCTTTTATTTTCTTGTCTTGCCCTTTTTATATCTTCATATACTATCTCTACCTCATCGTCGTCATGGGTAGATGTAACGTATCCCTGTATTAGTTTAATCGCCTGTTTGTCTGCTATTCTGATTGTTATGTATGCGACCCTGTCTGAGATACCTTTCATACATTCAATAGCTGGTAGTACATTTTTATTGATGAGGAACCCTACGCCCCTCTGGCTGTCTGTATCGTGGCCTTTGTAGAATAGTACATTTCCTGACTGTAGCATTACCAGACCTTCTCCTATTCTTCTGACTTCTGAGAGACCGACTATGTGCCATTTGATTTTTGCTGTTTCATTTTCTAAGTCGTATAATTGGTCTTTGTTTCTTAAAGATCGACAGTTGTAGGTGGTGATCATGAGCTTTGTATGATGTTTCGCCAATTTCTTGGCGAATAAAATATTATCATTTGAAAATTTTGAATTTTTCCCAAATGTTGATAGCACATTGCATACAAAGTATGCCAAATCGTTGCCAAAAATGTTTAAACGTTTCGAGGAGACTCAAAAAACTATTAAATTCCTTTTTATTCTTCTTCTTATTTTTGTTAAATATAGTTTTTTTATGATTTTTTAATTTTTAAATTTTATTAATATGATTTCGTTAACGCGTCAGTTAATACTCAAGAATAGTGAAACTAAATATGCTTAATATGGGTATACTATAAAACAAAAACTATTATATATAGTTTTTGTGACATAATGTAACAAATACTATTTATATAGGTGGTCCAGTTTATTTGTGGAGCAGTATATATGAATGAAACAGAAATGAACTCCGTTAAGAACTAGTTGCTAACATTAAAACGACAAAAATACATTACAAATTAATACAAACAAGGTCAGTTGCAACAATGTGCAATTATATACGTTCATAGTACCGTTTGTACCACGTACATACGTGCATGTTGTGTATAATAATGTAAACTAGAAAATATGAAGACCTGGAGTTCTTTATTAATCTGTAAAATGTTACTGACTGCTCTATGGACAGGTTTTGCTTTAACTGAAGAAAAAATGCTGGAAGCTATAGACAGGCAACGGAATGAAACTACATTTATTGGTAAGTATACGTGTCTCAGAAAACTATTATTATTGCAGCCAACAAATAAAATTTATTTAAACCATAATCGAAGTAACGTAAATAATAAATGAATTATTTATAGAGCCCAATGAAATGTCAGATATAGAGGATCTGTTCACGCTCGATGACAAGGAATATGTTTTCGTCAATTTCCCTGTGAATCATCTACAAGCCAGTGTAATGTGCAGAGCAGTATATAACGGGCATTTGGCAGTAGTACCGACTGTGGATTTGGCAGAATTTCTTGCAGAAGCTCTTTCTGAAACGAATTTAATAATGGATGCCTTGTGGGTAGCAGGAAAATTTATCAATAAGACGTGGTTCTGGTACGATGAGGGTATTCCGCAGAAACCAATTGATTACAAAATTATTGAGTTGTTCGTGAATTACTCGGAAATGGTTAACGCCACTGATAGGGATTGCTTATCGATTTCTAGGGAAGATCACGATATACCTCATTTTCCAGCTTTAACGTGTGATGCGTTGAGGCCTTACATTTGTGAACGTCCAGGTAAAGATTGGATTATTTATGACAATATAAGAACGCATCGCATGTGGATCTTGAGATGAATATTCAGTTAACGCAGAGAAACGAAACATCTTGTGGGATAGCCCTGTGGGCATTCAAAATTTTAGTTGGTTTACCGAGATAGTTGAAAATAATACTTTTCATTTGTTTTTATAGTTTTAGAGAAATTGGTGCTGAGTTACTTATTTCAAATACAACTTGAAGATGACGCTGACACCGTTGGTAGATTGATCTGCATAAGTGAAAACGTTATACTAAAAAAACCATAGTTTGACAGTAAGCCATGTTTTTATCATAAAATATATAAAAGTTTCAACTTGCATGTTTATTCTACTGTAATCAGGTTTTACGAAGTATTTTTTGCGTAATATACTTGAACAGTTTATGATAATGCATCATTGGTTTATATACAAAATAGATTATATGCGAAAAATAGATTATATGCGAATTTAATGGTTTCTTTGGTTCATGATCAGACAAGCGTGGCTTACTTCTATATTTATGAAAATTAAGTCTAGACCCACTTTGTGGTTAAAAACAGGCCACTGGCCTATAATAAGAGGAAGAAGAAGAAGACGTCTATAAAATCTCATAAAAACGGAAAAGAAACTTTAGAAAAGCAAACATGATTTCCTTTTTGTAATATAACATACTTAATTATAAAACGAAAATTGAATTTTTACATTTTTCGACTGTGAAGTCAGAAGAGTTAGTTCTTAAGGTGCTGCACCTTTTACCATCTACGAGATCATCATGCTATGTAATCATATGTTGGACACACTATGTAGATATTTAAACTAGAAACATTAAAATTACATCAAATAACATTTATCTCTTCTATTTTCTTCTATTTTCCTCTATACAGGGTGTTTCTAAATAAGTGTCGCAACGGAACACTGTAGATTTCTCATGAAAAAAGGAACACTTTTTTCGTCTTCCATTTTTCTTTCCGGGCTTTCGTTTTCGAGATACAGGGTGTCAATAATTTTTACAAAAGCTGGTTCATTGCGGTTGACACCGAATACGTTATCGGAAAAAAAACTAAATTACCATTGAAAACAAATTACCTTAGAACTGTCAAGAGTCTCAAGTTAATTAATTGTCATGTTGCTGAGTGTTTTTTTTTGTAATTGTTTAAAATTGTTAAAAGTGTGGTAGAAATGGAAGGTTTGACTAATAATGAATACACTGACATGATCAAAATTTACGGTGAAACGTTTAGCAAAATGTTTGTTTTTGTTCATAAAAAGCTATTTTTCTCGAAAACGGTCGACTTTAGAGCAATGAACCAGCGTTTATAAAAATTTTTGACACCCTGCACCTCGAAAACGGAAGCCCAGAAAGAAAAATGGAAGACGAAAAAAGTGTTCTTTTTTTACTTTCTCGCATACGGTAGTATAGAGAAAGTATTGTAATCGTCAAAAAAATCGACTTCGAGATTTTGACGAATCTTGACGTTTTAGACCTCCTAGAGTCCGAAAAAAACATTTTTCGAATTATGTCTGTGTGTGCGCGTGTACGTGTGTGTGTGCGTGTGTGAACACGATAACTTAAAAACGAAATAAGCTAGACCCTTGAAATTATGTACATAGTCATTATTAAAAATTTGTAGATTCCTGTCAAATTTTGAGCGAAATCGGTTAACCGGAAGTGGCACTTTACCTAAACAGGTAGCGGTACCTATTCAAGTAAAGTACCAGTTTGCTTCGAGATATTTGAACAAAATTTTGTACATACATTTCTTATGTAGAAAAACTACCAGATATTATATTTCAGCATGATCAGTTAACCGGAAGTAACATTTTACCTAAACAGGTAACGATATCCATTCAAGTAAAGTATCAGTTTGCTTCAAGGTATTTGCACGAAATTTTGCACATACATTTATTATTGAGAAAAACTCCCAGATATAAAATTTCACTATGATAGGTTAACCTAAAGCGGCACTTTACCTAAACAGGTAGTGGTTACCTGAAAATGTAATTTTATCGCTGTATGTATATACATTGCAATAAACTTTTCAAATTTGCTAGAAAACAAGGCGAATGCGAGAAAGTCTAGGGGAGCACACTCCCGATTTTTTCATAAGGAATCTACAGTGTTCCGTTGCGACACTTATTTAGGAACACTCTGTATAGTGTCGTTGACATTCATCTTTTCTCTGCTATTTCTTTTAATCTTTCTTTTATTCACCTTGGCTTCCAGTCTGTAGTTTTACCTGTCAATCTTTGTGCCTGCTCGTCGCCATTTTATTTACATTGTTGTACTTCCTACATGTATCGTTCGTCTGTCCTTTAATGTAATACCCAAAATAGCTCCCTCTATAATTAGGGGTGACTTGTAGTTTATGTACGTTTTTTTATTGATGCTTAGGTTTTTGCTCCATACATCGGTACGGTTAATACAATGTTCCAGTACTTGCAGTTTCATGTGTGTTGTAAATTATTTGCCTTTGCTTCGAAACAATGTCCATGCCATTCTTATTCTACGTTATTCCAAATTTGAAATCTAGGAATCGAGTATTCTGAATTTAACAAGTACAAGGTCTTTTCCACCAAGTTTCCACCTACATCATGGTCTGTTCTTGGAGCGTCGTCCATCAGAATAGGTTGTAAAAACTCTTCTGGCAATTCTTGTATCTCCATACGAGTCCCAGCTAAATATACAACTCTCTCTCTTCGCCATTGGTTTAGTTGGTGAGTTAGAATCAGTTGTGGGGAGACTGATGTCAGGCAAGCAGGCCTTCATAGGTCTTTTTTGCCAACCCCATGGATAAGGTCTAGGCATGCAGAGTACCAGGTACCTTAATCCTACTCATAATTTTGCCGAGACTAAGGAGTTCCAACCCTAGCAAGAGATCTTTTACATTCTACACATCGTAGTAACATGGGACCCACGGCTTTACATCACTTCCGAATGATGGCATTCTGTAGAAGTTTTCATCCGCATTGTTTTATTTTTATAAGCCTCACCGGGATCGGGGATCCAACTCTCGACCCTTAGATCAGTAGGCAGAATGCGTAACCACTGAGCTATGGAGCCTGGCTCGCCATTGGTTTAATTCTCTATCAAAAACAAGCAAAAGATGATTCTCTCGAACCCGTTGAGTTGTATCTTTCTCGTTTTTAGATCCAGCTTCCACATCAATAACATACAACTAGTCTAATTAATGATTTGTTAGTTTGCAGTTTCTATAAGATATGTCTTGATTTCATAATATTTTTAGACCATAAATAAATTCGAGGTATTTAGATTCATGTACAGTTTGGAATTGGTTTCCTCCTATGTTGACTTCCGGTTATACTTGTTATGCCCACGGTTGGTTCTTATAAACTTTGTTCACAGGCCGCATTGTTGTCGCAGTGGCTACATTAGATTGTATATTTCTTCTATATCGTATTTTATTCTTCCCAGTATTCATATCTCGCAGGCATAACGCAAATTTCGGCAAATAATCATTTATATAGACACATGCTAAGTGTTGATTACATAAGATCGATAAACGTTAGGGAATATGGATGCACAAACCGCAACATGGCCAAATCTGCCTAAATACGCTCGTTCTCAAGGTACTCAAACAAAACGAGCCGCCAAAGAGCATGGCCATCGCGCGGTTTCTTGCTCGAGTTCACAAGGTGCAAGGCAGAGAATGCTGGGTGTTTATCCACAAATACTACGCTGTCTAAGCCAAAAGAAGAATAATTCAAGTAACCGCAAAAGCCTCAAACAGTATATAACACATCTTGTACGTTGTATATTTTTCTTATGGCGTTTGCCTGTCCCTTATGGGTACATACAATAACAATTTCAGTACTTTCGTTTCGGTTACTTTCATTTTTTGCTTTTCTCATTTTGTTTTTGCCCTAGTTGCGCTGGAATATAGCAGTACTGGTGCACCACGGACTTAAAGGCGTTCTCTTTCTCTTATCTTCTTATATATTTTCGCAATACAGTGTTGCTCAAGCAACTTGCTATTGGTACTGTTCTTGTATTTTGGTTACGTATTTTTTCAAGGAGATCCCGATGGCTTGTAATTTCGACTCTTAGATATTTAAGGGCATGCCTTCTTTTAATATGCAATTTTCTATTTTAATGGGCAGTGTGTAAGCTCCTTGGAGATGACCATACACTTCATATCTGCATGTTGTACTGCTTAGATGTTACATTAAATTTGTGTAACAATCCCTGCAGATTATGCTCGCTTTTGACAATTAGGACGGGGTTGTCTGCATAGCATCCTATGTTGATGTTATGGATGCCCATTTGATAGCTTCTACTATGCGATCGATTGCTAAATTATATAGAAAGGTAGTAAATAAGTTCCATTGTCTTACCCCTTTCGGAGTCTGGGTTTGGTTGAAGCGATTCGTGGAGCAGACTGTTCAATCTTCTTTGCTGATATACCTAGATGATTTCAAAGGTTTTCACGGTTATTGTCATTACTTAACAAACGACTTCCGGGATTGTACCGTGTCATTATTGCAATAGAATTTCGCCTCTGACGTTGGTTATACGTTGAGTTATCGTGGTCTTTTGCTGCTCTCCCCCTACGAAAGTGGACAAAACGTTGAGATCTTCAACCTCATGACCTCAATGACACGGTCCAATCCTGAAGTAAGGGTCTTAATATATTCGCTTGCGGCTTTATTTGTGTCTGTAGCATTCTCCATTTTCGCTTTTTGGGTACCGTTTAAGTCGAACCCTTCTATTCCTTATTTGTTTATATCGCGGATACTTTTCAGATGGAGAGCCTTTATATTTTAGGAAGGATTTCTTCTTTTATTTCGTCAGTGAACCTGCGAGTTTTTGTTATTTTCTTTTCTCCTTTAGTTTATCTTGCTCCGAGTCATACAGTTGCTCATATATTTGACATTTTTGTAGTCCAGTTTGATTTTATATGCGTCTTTATTCAAGATATGTCGATGTAGTTTCGATCGGAATAACATTTAGGGTCTTCTAATTGTTCAGTGTTAATCCTTTCTATAGTGTGGACTTCGTGTGTTGGTTTGGTGCAAACATCTAGTTTTATTGTATACAGCCCCATTCTATGGCTTATACTTTGAATAAAATATGATTGTAAAATATAAAAATGGTGCCCTACTCTTAACCTGGGGATTATGGAAACTATAAAACTGTAGACTAGTGGTTACCACGTCTGCTTAGCATTTGGGAGGTCGCGGGTTCGATTCCCTCGGCCGTCTGTTCTGATTCAGGTTATTAAGTGGTTTTCCGGATTCAACAGAGTCCCTTCTCTGAGGCGAATGCCGGGGCAGTACTTCTTCACCTTTTCTGGCCTCTCTTTCATTCTCCACCCTCCTTCTCGGGCCCATCCTATAATTCACGATATTGTCTGAAGAGGGACGCAACGTTCCTATAGCAACCCGCCCCCAGTTGGGCGAATTGAAATGACCCTGAACCTTTACCTTTTTACCTTATACAGATTGGGTCAGGCAACTAGAACCATTGCAAAAGCAAGGAGAATATGCATGTGGCCGTCGTGGTGTTTAACAAACGAACAATCAATGTGCGATAGCGGTAGGTAGTTAGGTATATATTCAATTTTTTATTTTTTTAAATACAATTACGGCCACATGTAAAGTCCCCTTGCTTTTGCTATGGTCCTAGTTGTCTGCCGCAATCTGTATAGTACAGCTACCTTCCGTCATCGCTAATGTAAGTTTTAATCTTGTTTCAATCCTTGATTTTTTCCTTACGTTTTCTACAAATTACTTGAAAACTACATACTTTATTCAAATGCAATTATGATGTAAGTAATTGTAATAGCAGTTTTCTTTTTAAGTTTCGCATAGCAACAACGGTTCAACCCATCCTGGCTGGATTGAACTTGGGCAAAGACGATATAAGATATTTCAAGAACGCGTAACTTGGGAGGAAGCTATGGGTAAATGCGTCAACAACGACAGGAAGTCTTACTTAGCCGTGTTGATAAACTTTAAGGACTCCCACGAATTGAGCAGATATCTTTTAATAGGCAGGCCCAGTTTAGAAAACGCCTGGATTGGAGCTTGGTATCACAACCACAATTACGTTTTTCTACCAGAAAACATTGCCCTATCTAACGTTACAAATACTGAAGGGTATCCTCCTTGGAGAAATGGAACCGTGAAGAAGAAGGATGGGTGTCTTCTCCTTGATCGACACATCTCCAACAAAACCCTGTTTATTGAAGCTCGATGTGACCGGAAACGGCCTTACATTTGTTACAAAAGAGAACCAGAAAAGAAAGATCCGTTCTGGATATCGCGTGTATATGATTAAAATTATTTGGGACAAAGCTAGAAATAAATGCAATCTTTATAAGAAGAGATACCAAGCAAAACTTGCTGAAATTCGGGAAAGAAGAATCATTGCCCATATGCTCTATGCCATGGGAGAGAACAAAACTGCTATGCAGCATATATGGCTGGGTGGTGTTTATAACTTCGCTATCGATAACTGGGTTTGGGATAGCGATAAGTCCCTAATTGATCGCCGCCAACTAAACTGGCTCAGAAATACTACTTATTTCCGAAAGGTAGAACAATATAACACTTGTTTGAATATGGACAGAGAAAATGCAATTAAAGCTATGCATTATGGAACCATGTGTGATTATCAACAATATTTTATTTGCATGTTTCGTAAGTATTTAGTTTTATTCTGATGAAACGTATACAAATTCCCACTTTACTGCATCAATTTAAAAGGTTTTCAAAATTATCTCATCTTAAAGCAAATTATAGTTTGGGATATGTTTTTCTAAGGAAAATTATTGATTAATTTTACTATAGACACCCCGGAGTCAAAGTAAACTGTTTTATCTATCAATCAACTATATAGCTTGTGACTAAACTAAACTAGATATAACTTAGTAACGTGTGGATTGATAACTGGTGGTGAGATGGTAGAGATGATGTCACTAGTTTCAATTTACTCAGTTCCAAACTATTAACATTATTAATTGGCAATGCCTAGTCTACAAAATATTACTAAAATAAAACCTTTCTTCTATTTTTAGCAAAGGCTGGCTTAGAACAACTGGAAAAAGATGAAGCAAATAAGACTATTCGACGTCATATAAAAACACGAAAAGTTGTAAGATACGGTTAAAAAGACAGGAAACGTCGATAATGAGCATACACGTTTTTTGCTTAAATGTATTTTGCTATATATTTTAAAAAAATATTGTAATGGTCACACCTTTACTATTATTTTTGTAAATAATCAATAAATAATACAACTAGAACTTAATGTCATTCTTCATCTGGTTATATTTATATGTATTAGGTTTTTTGTCTGTCTGTCTTTAACTTTTTTGAGCTCTTGCATATATTTCCATATCTATTTAACCAACATATCTTCTTCTTTATTCATATATTAATGCATCTTTGTATGTTATCTTGCACCAGCGCTTACAATGCATTACGATCTAGGGCTCCTTTTATCCAGTACTGCCTTACCGTGTGTAATCTACCATTCCCCATCTTGCTGGGGCCATGCTACTCGTACTTGTTTTTGGTCGTTAACTTAATTGTCTGCCTTATTTACTATC
Organism: Agriotes lineatus; assembly: GCA_940337035.1. Taxonomy (NCBI): domain Eukaryota; kingdom Metazoa; phylum Arthropoda; class Insecta; order Coleoptera; family Elateridae; genus Agriotes; species Agriotes lineatus. The sequence goes on along the minus strand of CALNHX010001206.1, from coordinate 27,748 downwards.
TTTCATATCTCGATCTTAGAATGTGTCCTGCCCAACTCCATTTTGCCATTCTTTTTGCTACGTCGTCTATACCTGTTGCAGTTTCTATTTTTATATTTCCTATTTCACACATTAAACATATTTACACCATTCTTTGCTCTATTTTGTCGAGTCACTTTCAATTTACATACTCTTTCTTTGTGAAACTTAATTTTGTTCGTCTAGCTTTCAGCTTTTATGGTTAGTGTTACTACTCTTTGATAAATATTGTTAATTAGTGTAGAATATCTGATCGCGGTAAATTCTATAGTGTGAAATACCTTTGCGTAGTTGATTTCGGTTTCTTATCACATAAAAAAAATCAAAATATTAATACATGAAAGTTTTTCGAAACATTTTTAATTTTTTCTTTCCTCGTATAAAAGACGAAGGAAGTATTGTAGTCGCGAAAAGATTCCCTTCCGAGTTTTCTTCAGATATTCACGTTTCAGGGTCCCTAAATGACGTACAACAGGTTTTCTAAATTCCGTATGTCGGTCTGTCTGTCTGTTGCCGGTATAACTCAATAACTATTTGTTGGGGGAAGACGATATTTTGCATGCAGATTATCTTTACCTGACATGATATCCAGAAAATTCTCGATTAATATACGCAGTGAGTACCTTAAGAAATAAAATGATTATTTTGCTTTAACTGAGAAATATATAAAAGTAGTAATTTGTATATAACTCATGCTATACCCTTGACGAAGATTGGAGCCAACAAAAACATGCCAAATGTTATAAAAGCGTAAAAAAAACCAACAATCAATTTGTTAAGACAGCCGCATTCCACTGATGCGAGGCATCCTACTGAATGCAATGAACGGGTGATTTGCTTGTTCAAATCGTATTTGCAGTTCAAATACCACTATCGGTAATGTCTTTTCTTCATTTGAAAATTGATGTAATTCGTATTATCAAGTAATCCTTTAATTGTTTCAATATTATTAAGAACGTGAATAAATTTTTATCCCTATTTTCCTATGATTTTTAAAATTATTTAGTGTTACAACTTTTACTTGCGAGGGAAGTTCTGAGCAAAGCCTTCTACAGATTTTTTAGTATGCCAAAATACCTGTTCTTTTTTGTTTATTAGTGTTCATTTTGTTCTAATTTGTTTCCTTCATATATCAGACTTTATAACTACTTTCACTTCATGTATTACAACGTTTAGAACTGACGCGTTTGTTGCTATAAGTCTATGATTTGCCGTAATAAAGTAATAATGGTGATAATGACGATGATTTCTGCTGATAAAATCGACTTCATTCTTTTGTTTACTTCTCCATGTCCATCCCACTTGCAGTTTATTTTCAAAGAATTCTGTTGTAATATGAAAGTTACAAGTACGTTACGTTTTTTGTTACAAAAACTAAAAGAATCTAGACACTTTTTTTAGTTCCTCTTTGTTTTAATTTGCTTCTGTTGCCACTACTAACAAATACTGCTTTATATTTTGATTACGTATCTTTCATTTTTATACTTTTAATACTAAGTAAAAACGGTGTGATTATTTCTTATACGGTTGTGTTTCTGTTCAGTGTCGTTTCAGTCGTCATATATTCTAAATTTAATAAAACGGGGTTAAGGCTTTAAGATGATGGGCTGCTACATACAGAGTGCAAACAACTTCCTCTTATAGTGATCTTATAATTAGCCAAAAATTTGATTTTTAATTTGTCAAAAATTTTCAAAAATTGCAAATTCTTCAAAAACTGTACAAAATAGAGCGTTAGTTCAAGAGAAAAATGTTCTTTAAAATTTTAAACTGAATTCAAAAATGTAATAATATACCGGGTGTTCTATTTAAAATAGGAGTTAATAAAAAAATAGAAAAAAAACAAAAGAAGCCCATTTTAGAAGTATTCAACTTGAAAATCACCTATCTTATCACATCAATACAAATTAAAAATGTAATAAAAATTTAAAGGTTGAAAAAAATCGTTAGAGCCGTTTTTGAAAAAAATGAAAAACTGAAAAATCACAAGAGTAAACACCTACTTCCGGTTATGCGATTTTCTTCAAAAGCTTGCTGTCTCATCTACAGGGTACATAAAACTTATATATGAAGTTTCAATGCCATAGCTCTGTTTGTTTTTGAGATATTCTGTTCACAGACAGACAGACAGAGCAATGAACAAAAACATGTATTTTGGGTTCAGGGGACTCGAAAACGTGAAGATCTGTTGAAAACTCAATTTAGAATTTTTGGGGTGAATCCAATACTTTCTTTATCGTAAAAGAAAGTAAAAAATCAAAACTTTTGTACATAGTTATTTATTTTATGAAACAGATTTGCTCAAAACTATAATACTCTAAAGATACATTCAGCTAAATGTCAAAATAAAAAGAATATTTGCAATGTCATGTTAACAAAACACTCATGATAATGTTTTATTCGGGTGAAAACTGGAGTTAATTCTTCGTAATTCTTAATATTGCCTTCTTTCTATGTACGACATTTCCGTTTACACGCTGTATATTGTATGTATATGATTTTAATGTTATCGTGTAGCAATTTCGTCTCTTAAATACAAAGCTAAAGCTGGCGCCCATAAGTAATCCAAAGAGGAAAAAGAATACAACGGAGAACTTGGATATATATGAAAGTGTAACTTGGAAAATAGCAGCCTTAAAAAGCTACCGATGGAGAAAATTATGTGTGTTTTCCAAGATATTTGATGTCCTCTTGTGCTAGTTTTTTATTATGTCTGTTGAACAGGTTTTCTGACTTTTTTTTTTTTTTTTTTTTTTTTTTTTTTTTTAATATCACTTTTATTAGCAATCAGAAAATTAAAACTTAATACAATAATTTCTATAAGCTAATTGTTTGGCAATAATTAAAACATGGAGGGAATCATACCCAGCGGTAATATCCCTAATATGAACTAAATATATATTTTATTATTTACATTATTTAATTATCACTAGCTACTGCATCACATGGCCACTTTCGCTTCAGTCTTCTATGGAATGTTTCGTCAACTAGAGGTTGGACCATTTCATTCGAATGGGACTGTAGTCGAACTTTATGTCTCTCAGCGTATTGCGTAATTACCTCTTTGATGTATGGAACCTTTAGGTCTTCGTGTAGGGTTCGGTTAGAGATGAACCATGGCGCATCTGTGATTAGTCGTAGCGTTTTAGATTGATATCTCTGCAGAATATCTATATTTGAATAGCTGGCACATCCCCATAGTTCTATCCCATAAGTCCATATGGGCTTTAGAATGGTTTTGTAAACTAGGAGCTTATTTTCTAAGGACAGACATGAATTTTTTCCTATTAGCCAGTACATTTTCTTAGCTCGAATATCTAATTCTTTTCTCTTTTTCAAGATGTGCGTTTTCCATTTGAGTTTTTTGTCTAGATGCATACCTAAATATCGAACTTCATCTACCTGGATAACGGGTTTGTTGTTCAGGATAACAGTTGGGCATTGTTGTGTTTTTAGCGTGAATGTAACGTGAACTGATTTATTTTCGTTCGCCATAATTTTCCACTTTTGCATCCACTGAGAAATGATATCTAGGTGTAACTGTAATTTCTGGGTAGCTATTGCTGGAGAACTGTCACAAGCAAGGATAGCTGTGTCATCTGCAAAGGTGCATGTTACTATCTCGTTGGCTGTGGGCAGGTCTGCCGTGTAGAGAATATATAACGTAGGGCCCAACACGCTGCCCTGTGGAACTCCGGAGTTGATTTGGTAATGATTAGAGGTGTTGTTATTAATTTTTACTTGAAAGTAGCGTTCTGTTAAGTAGGATTTGAGTAATAGGTAGTATTGATAGGGAAGAATAGTTTTGATTTTAAATAGGAGACCCTTATGCCATACCCTATCAAAGGCTTGCTTTATGTCTAAAAACACGGCAGAACAGTACTGTTTCTTCTCGAAGGCTTTATTTATAGCATCGGTGACCCGATGACACTGTTGGATAGTCGAATGTGCATGCCGAAAACCAAATTGGTGTTTAGGAATGCAATCTTCTAGCAATGAATCTTCTTGTAGTCTTCTTAGTAATAGCTTTTCTAATAATTTGGAGATAACTGGGAGAAGGCTGATGGGTCTATATGAGGAAGTCTCGTTGCAAGGTTTACCTGGTTTTAATATCATGATGATTTGAGCAAATTTTAGTTGGATTGGCCAATATGTTAGGCGTAAGACGGAATTAAATATTATTGTTAATGCTGTTATTCCTTTTTTGGGTAACTCTTTTAACATCTTTCCAGTTATTAGATCATACCCAGGAGCTTTATGACTATTTAAATATCTGATTTCATTGCTTATCTCTGAAGGCGAGAAGGCTCGGATAGGTAGGGATAGTTGAAAAGGAGCAGCAAGATACTCTTCAATTTCATCATTTACGTCTACAGTATGAGGTTTGTAAACTTCAGCAAGGTACCGTGCGAATGTTTCGGCCTTTTCAAGCTCTGATCTAGCCCAGTTACCTGTTTCGTTTCTTATTGGCGGTATCGATTTTTGAGGTCTTTTGAAACTTTTGGTGGCTTTCCAGATGGATTGATCTTTAGCTGCGAGATTTGTTAGATATTGTTTGAATTGTTCATTGCGCAGGTTTTTAAGTGATTGCTTTAGTTTATTAGCTAAGCAGTTGTACTTTCTTTTATCTATTATGTTATGAGTGTGCTGCCAAGTAGCTCTCGCTTTGCGTTTTAGAGCTATTAGTTGTTTTATCTGCAATGGGATGTTGTTCTGATCTTTATGGTGTTGTAAAGGCGTAGAATTCCATCCTGCTTGCTGAATGATTGTGATTAAGTGATTTGTGGCCTCTTCTAGTTCATCGGTTGTTTTTATTCTTATGTTTAAGTTTAGATGGTGCAATATGTATTCTCGGAATGTGTTCCAGTTTGTATTTCTGTTAACAATGGTTGGGGGGTTTTCTTTGCTTATAATAGTAGCACTTATTGTTAGGATTATTGGGGAATGATCTGATGACAGATCATAGCTATCTTCGATTTTGACGTAGTTATTAGATATTCCATTAGTAATGAATAAATCCAGTAAGTCTGGAATCTTTCTATTGTCTGTCGGCCAGTAGGTGGGTTTTCCAGTAGATATGGGCATGTATTTCTTGTCTTGGGTAACTTTAAAAAGCACCCTACCTCTGGTGGTAATCAGTCTGCTTCCCCAATAAGTATGTTTCGAATTGAAATCCCCTCCAACTATGAATCGCGGGCCCAGAGTTTCAAAGAAGCGTGTTAATTTTTCTTGAGAAATGTTGTGTCTCGGTGGGCAGTAGATAGAGGACAGTGTCACAGGGCTAGGTAGGTTGTTCACTTGGATAGTGGTGGCTTGCAAATAGTCTTCTTCAAATGGCGATAGTTCATGATGTGTTATGGTATTTCGTATGAGAATTGCAGTTCCGGCATGCGCCGTTCTGTCTGGATATTTGGTATGATAAATTTCATATTCTGGGATTTTAATATAAGTTCTGTCAGTGAAATGAGCCTCGGATATAAGCATGACGTCAATTTTGTTCAATTTCAGAAATGTAGTTACTTCTTCTTTATGTTGCTGCAAGCCATTGGCATTCCACTGCACTATTCGAAGAAAACCCGCCATTATGAAGTTAATTTGTTGACGACAGTAGTAAGCATAGAAAGAACCATACTGTTTTGGTGCATGAGTTGCTGAAACATATTTTTAAATTCCTCCAGAAATTTGGTAAGCGTGACTTCTGTTTGTGATTGTGGCTGTGAATGGGTTGCAGTTGATTCAATGTTTCTTTTTACTGTTTGAGCGTAGGTGGTGTTTTGATATATTGGTACAATATTCTTTCTCTTTTGGAAGAGGTCTTGATAGATTCTGCACCCTTTATAACTTGCGGGGTGATTTCCTCTGCACAATGCACACGTTGCCGGAGTGTCTTTTGTTTTTACACATGTTGTTGAGTTGTGGTTTTTTCCACATTTGACACACGCATATGGTTTAAAACAGTATGCCTTTGTGTGTCCATACGCTTGGCATCTCATGCACTGTACGGGCTCAGTGCGTTTTCTTGGGGGTTCTACCTTAATGACCATATTTAGTAGATATTTTAAATCATATATCGATTTGTTATTTTCTGCCGGTTCGATATCGACAAAGAATATAGGCAGTGGTGATTTGTTAATTCTGCTCTTTATGTTATATACATTTCTGATTTTATGATTTAGTTTCTCCAATTCGGTTTTTATTTCATTAGTAGGGATGGAAGGATGTAGATGTCTAATCACTACGCGATATGCTTTTTCCTGTTTTAACTGATACGTGTGATGCACTATTTTTTTGTCTTGTAGGAATTTACTTAATTTGCGGTATTTATCAATCGCTGCAGTATTGTCAATGGTGGCAATTCTTGCTGACATTGTCCGTCAGCTGAAGTAAACAATTTGGAGATTTTTTGTCTTATTAAATAATGACATTTAAACATGGGATTTTAAGAGTAGGATAGTAAAAGACCTCCTATGATAAAAATTATTATGAAACCCCTAGTTGTAATCACAACTGAATAATAGTTCAATACAACGCAACAATCACCTGAGGCAGTATTTTTTATTTTATAATAATGTTGAAGTATTTAACATTTCCGTTTCTGAAAGTGTTTAAAACATTTAACAGTTAATTTTATTGTGGAAGCCCTTCTTTATTTATTTTATTTTATTTTATTTCGCACTCTGCCACCAGCCGTTAAGCCAATTATAGGCGTCACTGTACATTTTGTGGGGACTTCCAACACCGCTAACGACTGTCATGATGTTATTATGACATCCGGGACCAACTATTTTCCTTGGGAGCCGTACCACGAGGCGCCGGGAGAAGCAGCCGTGAAACTCCCATCCAAGTACTGACCAGAAAGAGCGCTGCTTAACTCTACTGATCGAACGTGGACGCTTGTTCAAGCTACACCACCCGGGACCTATATATAATATTACTATATTATATAGTACCGCCACCTGTAGAAAACAAAATAAGAAACCGTTACTATTTTAAAGCAAACTATTTCTTAACACTGATTCCTATAGAGTGGTGGCAGCTATTACCGTGAAACCGGACAAAAAGTGTAAACTAACAAGTTATTATTATTATTATTATTATTATTTATTGAAAGTTGCTACAGTTTACCTCATTTAAGAGAAATTAAAGTTTTTTTATAGAATGCGCTTAAGCCGTCTTATTTATTTAGACATATGTAAACGTTTCATCTAAAATCAGTACGTATTAACCGCAATTTTAAGTGAAAGATATCTTCTTTTAGCATTTCAAGGTTTGTAGCTTTATTAATATCTTCAGGCAGTTAGCAAAATCTGGAAAGGGGTTTAGACGTAACTTCCCTCCAGCGAATTACATCAATTTGCGCTTCTAGGTAAATGAGATTAATATTTCGAGAATTTCGCCACTCGGGACGCTGACGGTCTCTTGAACAACTGTGCTCAAATTGTACGAGTTTCTGCTGCGTTATAAAGACACCATACTATTCTGTCCCATTTGTGATGTTTACCATGTATCTGTTAGTTTCATTTTCATCGAGGATAAAGCCTGAGCTATGTGCAAACCATTTCTTTATTTATTTCTCAGTTAAAGTAAAAATATACAAAATTATATTTTACACGGTGCGCATCCTGTATATATTTCTGCGAATTTTTCTCGGTTTATGCCAGGTAGATATTTAATCTGCATGAAAAATATCGTCTTCCTCCAACAAATAGTTTTTGAGTTATATCACCAACAGACAGACAGACAGACGAAATTGAGAAATTTGTTTTCGCCATCTAGGAACCCTGAAACGTGAATACTTCCTTTGTCTTTTGGACGAGGGGAGTAATATTCGTGTACATACTCATCATACGCATTGTAGAATATTTGCACGTGTATGAAATTTTGAAATATACAAGGTGAGTTTTTTTTCATTATCACTATAGGGATCTCGGAAACCGTCAAAGATAGAAGGTTGGTTAAATGGAGAAAGAATTGCAGTTTTATGAGCTTATTCGAGATGTGCTTTTGTTTCTTTGAAAAAATCCAAGGCCTACTAGATACAAGCAAAATATTAAAATTACTTAATTTCTTAAAGTCGGTCTAGCGCCGTTATTATTGAAAATAGAAAAAAAATAATAAGAATAAAAGTTTTAGCTATTTTTACGGTGTTTATCTTACACTTATTAGTTTTCTTCTAGCTTTCATAGTTTTTGAGTTATAACATTAAGTTACATTTTTTTAAATAACAATCATAGTTGCCTTAGACATTTCTAAAAAGAGCATATCTCGTTTGCTAAATGGAGAAAGAATTGCAGTTTTATGAGCTTATTTGAGATATGCTTTTGTTTCTTTGAAAAAATCCAAGGCCTACTAGATACAAGCAAAATATTAAAATAACTTAATTTTTTAAAGTCGGTCTAGCGCCGTTATTATTGAAAATAGAAAAAAAATAATAAGAATAAAAGTTTTAGCTATTTTTACGGTGTTTATCTTACACTTATTAGTTTTCTTCTAGCTTTCATAGTTTTTGAGTTATAACATTAAGTTACATTTTTTTAAATAACAATCATAGTTGCCTTAGACATTTCTAAAAAGAGCATATCTCGTTTGCTAAATGGAGAAAGAATTGCAGTTTTATGAGCTTATTCAAAGTGTGCTTTTGTTTCTTTTAAAAAATCCAAGGCCTACTAGATATAAGCAAAATATTAAAATTACTTAATCTTTTAAAGTCGATCTAGCGCCGTTATTATTGAAAATAGAAAAAAATTATAAGAATAAAAGTTTTAGCTATTTTTAGGGTGTTTATCTTACCCTTATTAATTTCCTTCTAGCTTTCATAGCTTTTGTTTTCGTCATTTTCTTATTACGAAAATTATTATAAAAGAATTATTTGTCAAAATAGGTATAACAAACCTTATGTCATTTTAAGCGGAAAAGTGAGCTCTTGTTAGAAATGTCTAAGCCAACTATGATTGCTATTTAAAAAAATGTAACTTAATGTTATAACTCAAAAACTATGAAAGCTAGAAGAAAACTAATAAGTGTAAGATAAACATCGTAAAAATAGCTAAAACTTTTATTCTTATTATTTTTTTTTTCTATTTTCAATAATAACGGCGCTAGACCGACTTTAAGAAGTTAAGTAATTTTGTATCTAGTAGGCCTTGGATTTTTTCAAAGAAACAAAAGCACATCTCGAATAAGCTCATAAAACTGCAATTCTTTCTCCATTTAACCAACCTTCTATCTTTGACGGTTTCTGAGATCCCTATAGTGATAATGAAAAAAAACTCACCCTGTATATTAGCGCGATTTTTATATCAACACCGTACTTTGGGCGACAGGTACTTCTGATACCGTAAAGGTGGCATAACTTTGTTCGGCAAAAATAGCTGAATAGAAGTGCTGCAAACGATTAAATGTAAAACACAGCATACTCAATATGGTTATCGCGTGGGTGTCGTTCGCCCAGTTGTTATGTATTAGTATAAAAGTATGTGCTGAAAATACCGAATCATTCACAGGCACAACGGAGGATGGTGATGATATCGATGATCGAGGTTTTCTAGGTAGGTAATGGTACTACACGATATTGAATTTATCAGTTATCACAATATAAACTATTAAGGAGAATAGTTACATCTAAACTTAGATATAGTAATTGTTGATGTCCCATTATAAGTATACTATATTAAGCAGTATCAAGAAATTGTTATTTACGAGAATAATTAGTTGGCAGGATATACTAGAGAACCTATAATGTACTAAGAGATGAGCCATTGGCTCCATAAATCAAGGGCCCTGTGATTTAGCAACATTAAAGTTCATCTGTTTTATTTGAAAGAAGTATACTTAAATTTTAAACGCGGCAAAACTCACTTACTCCATCGTTTGAGGATCCAAAACAAATCAGCTACATGCTATCCTTGCATATACAGGGACTCTAGATGTACAACTTTAATAACATTATAACCTAACCACAGATGATACGATCAAGAAAGGGCTCTTTGCAAATATTACCTTCATGGCTTTTGTTTTTTTTGTGTTATCCTAGACTGTTTTATATTTCTCTATTTGCTCATATGTCTTTGTCGAACATAACCAACCTTCTGGTCAATTTATTTAAATTTTTTAGTATCTTTTAGTTGTTTGTATCTACCCATTAGGTTTTAGTTTTATCCCTACCGTTTACGTTTCTAACATGGAGTGTTTTTTGTATTTTATTAGCCTTGCTTTTGGTAAAGCCTCCGACTGACGCACAATTCATAAGGATGGTACAGTCATGAGTTAAAAATGCATATTTTAAGCACATATGTAGGTGTTTCCCAGTAATAAATTGTTTCAAGAGGTTATCTCATGTTCTAATCTTTCTATTAGATGCTGTCTGTAAGTGAAATAGTGAAAAGATGTAACATGCATCATTTACACCTACAATTTATAGTTTTCCTGTAAAGATTTTTCTACGGTCTTTCTTGTCACGATGTTAGTCGTTTAGTTACATTTATTTAGATCTATTGTTTGCTGATCTTTGTTCTCAACTAATATGTAAAAAAGAAGCATTACTGAGTGATTTTTACTTCTTTAGAAAATTTTGTTTTTCGAAATTGTCAAAATCCGAAAAGTGCTATTTTTCGGAAACTAAGAAAGACTTCAATGAGATTTTTTTAAAGTGTGTTATTTTTAGCAAACTGAACAATCTCAAGGCCAGGAAATCTCTATTTTTTTAACTTTAGCTAAAAATTAATTTTTCAATTTTTTAAATATTTTTCAAAATTTTACATATCAAGACTTAATACGTATTAAAATTCAAAGTTTTGTATGTGAAGACTTTAAAGATTTATAATTGGAAAAAATAATATAAAATGTTAATTACTTTTTTAGATTTTTTATTATGTACCGAAAAGTAGTGTTTGCATAATTTTTTACGTTTTTTATGAAAGGTGCTTCTTAGGAGAAATATTTTTCAATTCTAATTTCAATAACTCTAATCTAGCCCTGTAAATTAACTACTGTTACAAAAATCCTGTAAATGTTCTTTTACAGTGATGGCTAAATGAGAAAATGTTTTAGAATATGTAATTGGATAAAGAAAAATTTGCTCATTTAGATAACTATAAAAGAACATTTACAGGATTTTTGTAACTGTAGTTCATTAACAGGGCTAGATTAGAGTTTTTTGAAGCCATTTAAATAGATATTAATTAGAATTGAAAAATATTTCTCCTAAAAACCACCTTGCATAAAAAACGTAAAAATTATGCAAACATACTACCTTTCGGTAAATAATAAAAAATTTAAAGAATTAATTAACATTTTATATTATTTTTTCACACTATAAATTTGAAAGTCTTGACATGTGAAGCTTGGAAAAATATTAAAAAAACTGGGCAATGAATTTTTAGCTAAAGTTAAAAAAAATTAGGGGTTTTCTGGCCTTGAAATTGTTAATTTCGCTAAAAATACACTTTTAAAAAAATCTCATTGAAATCTTACTTAGTTTCCGAAAAATAGCACTTTTCGGATTTTGACAATTTCGAAAAACTCAATTTTCTAAAGAAGTAAAAATCACTCGGTATATATAATAGGGGCTAAATAGGTTTTTAGACAAGCACAAATTATTGACGTAAAAAGTTTTTTTGAAAAATCAAAAATAAAAATGTTTCCCTTATTATGCCGACTTTTTGCCGGACACTGTATAATGGTTGTACTATTTGGAATTTGCCGATACGGATATTTTACAATAAACGAGGAGCTTACTTTAACGAGCGTCCACCATAAAATCATTTTTGTTATGGACAAGGTCCAGGTACGTTAGAGACATTAAGCAGTACAAAATTAATAATGAATTATTATAAACGTCAAACATAAATGACAAACAACACATATTGGTTGTTTTGAAAATTGCATTTTCGTTTTCATTGATTTATCCTATTCCGCAAAATGGAAAATTGTTAACATTAGTATGAATGGATGCAGTTTTTGTTCTCTACAAAAAATATCTGTACAATTTAGCTCTAAAATAATTAGGTGAGCAAATAATTGAATATAAAGAATTTATTATACAAATCCCTATGGTGCGTCGCGCAAGTCAGCACCCGGTATACCTGGCATGAAACCGTGAAAATTTCAGACAAATATATACAGGGTGAGCACCTTAAAAAATAAAATGTTGTTTATTTTTGCATTAACTTTGAAATAGAAGGAAGTACTAACTTTCACATACATCAGGCTTTACACTTGCCGAAAATAGGACTCAACAGATACAGGATAATGTCACAAAGGAGTCGAAACGTTTCAACAATAAGACTGTTTCTTTAAATAGAGGCGCGCGACACACTCATTTCAATAAGGCTCGATGGCGCAGTTAGACTTATCGATGCAGTTACGATCGCTATACAGATGCTGCGGGTTCAAACCCCAGCGGGATACACTTTTTTTTAAATTTACAAATTGATCTAATTCGCGTGAGTGAAGTTCGGCGTAAACCCATTTACAGAATTTTTGTAACTTTGCCATTTAATCGTAGGCGTTACAAACTTTTTTAACTGTCACTGTTATCACTTTAGTTTTAAATGATTTGAAAAAAAAGAAACGCCACTGACAATAGCCAGTCATAATGCATGAAAAAATTAAGGAATTGCCTTAGTAACGAAAAACCGTGCACGTTTGGATGATCGCAATTGTACTTAGCTGCTTTCGATTCATTTCGTTTTTTATTCTTGCTTTGAATTGTATTTATTTACAACTTTGCTATACAAGTCTGAATTTGAATTTCAGCTTATATTTATTCGCATTTCGAAGTTTTTAAGAATATTTTTTTCAATAAAGCTGTGCTGACATTTTATCTATTTTACCAACCCATATACATAGCAAAAAATACTTACACAGAAAAAAGATATGTAAAGGGCTTTACAAGAAACTTCCCTAGCGCGAATTACATTAATTTACAAATAGAAAAATGCAATCCGCTGGGATTCGAGCTCGGCGCTACCAGACGAATGTTTTTAGAGCTATTGCTAGTGCGCCGTTTGGTCCATCGCTTACAGCCCCATGAACCATTGAGCCACGCCTGAATTATGCGCGTTTCTGCTGCGCTATCCCAAGCTATTCTGTGTAGTTGTGATGTTCACCCTGTATCCGCTAGGTGTAATTTTCGTCAACGGCAAAGCCTGAGCTATGAGCAAATAATTACTTTTATCCATTTCCATCCAAATAAAGCAAAAATAAACAAAATTTTATTTTTTAAGATGCCCGCCCTGTATATATTTGTGCGAATTTTTCTCGGTTTCATGCTAGGTAGATATATGATCTGCATATAGAATATTTTTTCCAACAAACAGTTTTTGAGTTATACTTCCAACAGACAGACAGATAGGCGGAATTGAGAAAACCTGTTTTTCGTCATATACCTAGTGACCCTGAATCGTGAAGATCTGAAGAAATCACCAAGGTGGGAAGGTAATTTTTTTGTGATTACAATACTGCCTTCGTTGCTTAGACGAGGGAAGTAACATAAGTTGGCTTAAACCTGGATGTTGTTGACAAACTTAAGACTTATTTGATATTACTATTTCTTCTGGCGTTTGTTGTTATTAAATTCCTATTTGATTTAGCTCAAATTTGTTAGAAGAAATTATACTTTGTATAAAGCTTAATCTTTATTTTATTCAATGGATAGAGGATAAACAACAACTACAGAGTGAATATTTTTTTCTTTTGATATTTTCAAAGTATTTAGTTTCAAAACTTGTATTTGTAAGAGAAGTTTCTAGTAAAACCCTTTATAGATATTTTATTGATGATTTCGCAAACAGCTATAAATAATTTTATCCGCAAACGTCACAAAAGTGACAACTTATTTGTCTTTATTGACAAGGTAAAAGTGTCACTTTATCTGCCTAAGCAGACAAAATAGCGACTTTTGCGTACTTTATCTGCCTAAGCACACAAAATGATTGCTCTCTTTCTTTCTTTCTATGTTTGTTCGCCATCTCCTCCGAAGATACTGGACCGATTAAATTGTATGATGGCTTAAAATTTTGCTAATTTTAGAATTAGTTCGTAGGCCGGTTTTTATTTTCAAAACAGTACGAAAAAGTTTTAATTTAAATAAACCTTTAAGCAGCGGATCGGAGCATCTGTCGCCGTGGGTTAATGTGTGACAGCTGCTGTGGCCGTGTGCTATTAGCACGGGTGATTCAGTATGTTCATATATCATTACAGTTGCGCGTTATCTGAACAACAGAGGTTGGCGCAGGGGTACAGTGCTAGCCTGAAATTTACCTGAATACGTTTGCGGATAAAATAGTATATGTTATTCGGAGTAAAAGTGACTTTATGTGGCTTAGCTGAATTATTTGCCTCACTAACGTTCGGCTAAATAAACTTCAGCTTCGCCACATAAAGTATCACTTTTACTCCTAATAACATAATCTACTATTATATCGTTTTTAGTATTTTTGTTCTGTAAATTGCTACATTTTAGCATCGAAAACTGGTGAGTTTCGTTTCACTAGATTTCAACATTATTTGTATGTGCACGATTTTTGGCACTTTCACATACACAGTGACCTTATGCAGTTTTTTCAATTTATTTGCTTTATTATCCACTCCGGTTTTCACTACTTCCGCTCAAAGCTTTTAATCCCCCTTTGTCACCTCAAGAGATTCTCTTCAAAAGTATAGCATTTGAACGGATAGACCATTTTTTCACATAGAAAAGTCATACGCGCTATCGTAAATGCTATACATATATATGACGGGCTCGGTGCCTCAGTCGATAAGCATGTTGGCTACTGATCCAAGGGTCGCGAGTTAAATCGTAAGTTGGTCTCTCATGCTTTACAGTTTGTTTTAACCGCCGGAGACAATCATGCACCAATATCGGAAACGTAAAAAAGATCAAGGAAGAATCACATATTTCAGAAGACAAAAATGATATGCAGATCGAAGGGATAGAAGTAAACATTTCTCAAATCTCAACTTTCAAAAGAAAAAACGTTTGAAGATGCTTTCTTCTGACAATTTAACCGTTTAAAAATAAACTACCCATCGAACGATTATTTTAGTGACAATATTTCGAGAAGATTTACTTCAGTGAGAATTTTTTCTGTAACTATTTTTTAATGAAAAATAATTTGAATTTTAGTTTTAGAAAAGTTTTGTTTGTTTGTAAAAATGTTGCTAGGATCGGTTACTATGGATACAATTCAAAGACCACAAGTTTAGTGAATTTATAATTTTAGTGTTAGGAGTATTTTTATTGACCATTTTCAATAATTTAAAAGTTAAATTGTCCAGACGAATAGGACTATACTCAAAAATTATTATCGGCAATATTTTGACCTCTCGTCCTATTATTACTGAGAATTTTCATTTTGTTGGTACGTATAAGTTCGTTGTGTATCGGCTCTAGTTTCGATAGTGTACGGTATACGTCAGGATAGGTCGTACCTTTGTTTTATATATTTTTACTTTTCCATGTATGCTCATATATTTGTTTTGTAACGCTACACGAGTTTTAATTCCATATTTTTGCATTTGTTAATTTTTCCCTTCACTTGACAGCTCTAATAGGCCAGGTTCGATTCAAATATTTACTTTGACTGATTTAAAGAAGACAGTTTAATAACATGTATTAACAACTATGCACAGTTCAGGTTCTAAAATAAAGTATGTATTTAGGCAGTAATTATGTAAAAGAATAAACAAAATATAATGTATTCAATGCGCAGTTTGTTGTATGTGGATAACCCGCGTCCAATGCCTGTTCACCGGGTTCGGATTGTTTGATGATCACTGGAACTTGGCAGGAAATCTCACCAGCGTTGGTAGCCTTGTGAATTTAGAAATAATTACGTGGTTATCAGTTGTAGATGAAATAAACAAAGCATGACAGCAGTTAGTGTAATTAATGAGATAAAATAAATATTCGAAACCATTACCACATGTTCCAGTGCAAGCATATATCTAATACTTACTATATTGCTAGCGGCTATGAGTGGGAAACTGGCCGATGAAGTGAGACACACAACCAACTCCTTAATGTATACGGTGAGCTGTGCGCAAGCGCGGCGGCGTCGTCCGCCCAATGGGAAGTGGTCAAGTTTAAAATTCGCTTCTAAAGGCGGAGTTCGAATTCCCACGCATGCGCACGAGACGCGTTATACTCTAAGTGAGACTATGTCGGCGCCGTAATGTTTTCTAGCGTTCCGAGGCCCTACTAGCAATATATGTGTATTATATATATGAGTGCAAGTGTCTCCCCGTGTCCAGCTGTGGTATGCGAATATGTGATAGCAGTGGCCCAACTTCGGGCCGAGGTCACGTTGATAAAACGCCGGTGGCGTTCGACGGCTTGTAGTTACGACGCTCTCAGGGAAAACAAATTTGGGGAGTTTTGTCTGCAACATTCGGCGGAATTTCTCCCGCCGATTTGGATAGCGATTTCGGAAAAATCAATTAATCCAAAGTCAGGGGATAGTTGCGGGTATTAGCCCACGGTGTAAGACCGTATAATTAGTTTATCACGAAATTTCAGGTGGACACCAACGGGCCCAGAAATGACAAAAGGTTCTGTTCTCTTTGTAAAACAACTTTACGCCGTGTATTGGTTTATCCCGATATTACAGGTGGGAACCAAGAGGCCCAGAAATGACAAGTTCTGTTCTCTTTGTAAAACAGCTTTACGCCGTAAATCAACTTTCCCCAAATAGCAGGTGATCGCCGATTTGTGCTCAGAAACTACCGGCAGTTTGGTTCTACCTCCGAATAATCATTCACCCGCTGAATAATTTATACGGGTTGACGTGGTAATCTCGGGAGATCTCTCGTAGAGGTGGGGCGATTTATGAACGAATTGTTCAGTTGAACGACTCCAACCAAAGAATCGTATGAATCTGCTCACGAACTCAACGAAACTGAATCTTAAACTTGGTTGATTGATTTGCTATTTGAATTGAATTAAATTATTTAGCTATACGAATAAGAAAAGCCACGTAGCGCAGTTGGGTAAGCGTTAGGCTTGCATTAAGTAAGTCCTTGGTTCGAATCCCGCGGGGGGGGGGGGATTTTTCCGCAGCCTTGGCGATTGGAATCGGCTCGGTGAAACCATTCTCAGTTGGGCACCAAATTAATTGTGCTCTACTCAGTACCATATACCTAAGAGTTAGAGTAATAGGGTCAACACATCACGAAGACCCACACCGCAAACAATGGTTGCTGCGCAAGCACAAAAGGCGCGCTCCAACTCTGTAAATATCCCGAATTCGGGGCAAGCTGAGCATTGTGCCGCTAGATGCTAGCGTACAAAGCACCAGGCTTTACACCGCAAGGTAAATGACGTTGCAGATAATAAATACACATACAACTATACGAATAAGTGCATTCCACAAGAACAAATTGATAACTAATTATTTTAGGCATAATTTTTATTAGAAAAGAATTGTCACATTAATTATGCAATAATAAAGAAAAATAACAAAATCAATATGCATTATGCAAAAACAATAAACAAAACATTGTAAACTTTGCTAACCATCTAACAATTGTTAAAATTAATTACAAATTATAATTCAAAACCAAAATTTTTGATAATTTTTGGGATGTTCGACTTCTTTTCCTATTAGTCAAAACATTTCCGCCTTTGGAAAATATTCGTTCACAAGGTACTGAGCTACCAATATTGCACATTTTTTTTCATTATCTCGAACAACTTTGGGCAATAAATTTTTCTTTCTTGTCACCATTTAAACCGATCACCTTTTCTGGGTAATAATTGTTCCAGGCAAATTTATCATATTCAGTAATCGCTGCAGCTAGAGGTGTGATTGAAGTAACAAGTTTATCTACATTTAAGTCAAATTCTTCTCATATCGACGTATCAGCTGTTGTAGTTTCCGTTTGCTCTACTGCTTCTGGTTGTTCTAGTTCTTCGTAAGATGCATTAACTTCAGTAGTGGTCGTAATAGATGCGCTCTCTGACAAATGGATTGTTTTTCTTTGTCATAAGCTCTCGTTGACGAAAAACATTGCTTCTTGAAACGGGGATCAAGTAATGTTGCTTCTACTAAATGATTTTTTCCTCATCTCTGCAAATAGTTTTTAAAATTCTTCCCTTATTTTTCTTATCGCTAATTTTCTTTCTTGCTTTTGATCGTTTTCAACATATTTTGCAAAAATGATCAAATATTGAGCGAACAATGTAATTTTCTAAATTGTCATTTATAACTCACCTCCTCTGTTACTCCCAAAAACGGTTTCAGAATTTTGTAAATTTTCTGCAAAATTTCAAACTCTTCTTGTGACAGTATTATTGTTGGGTTCATTAAAGCTAAAGTTGAGAATATTGGCTCTTTGTTCGCGACAACTGTTTCAAACATTATCAAAGTAGAATTTCATCTACTCGGCACTTCTTGTTTTAAGTTTTCTCAGGAAGGCCCATCTGTCTTTGAACCGCTTTGAATTTCGCTAAGGCATGCGAACTACGTTTGAAATATTCCACAATTCCTTTAATTTTTATCTGTAGCGGTTTAATTTTTCATAAGGCATGTTGGACCACTAAATCAAGCATGGAATATGGGACTAACCTATCATTCTTGCAGTTCCGACCATGTTTGCAGCATTATCTGCTACAAAGGCCACAACCTTCTTTTGAATTTTCCATTCCCGACAAACATGCTTTATTTCCTTAGCTATATTTTCAGTCGTGTGCCTCTCGTTGTAAACAAAGCAGTCTAATAATGACCTTAATAATGTGTAATTATTGTCCAAATAATGCACAGTTATTGCTATATATCTTTCATTGGTTGCAGAAGTCCATCCGTCTGAAGTGATCGAACAAGCTGCAGCAGTTTTAGAGAAGATTTCACTTTTTCCACTGTATTTTTGTATACTATATGTAAAAGAGAATTTGATACCGTTTCTCTGGCTGGCATAATATAGTTGGGGTTTAATTTATGCAAAAATTCTCGAAATTCTTTTTGCTAAACAAGATGAAAAGTTTTTCTAGCTCCCTGCGTTTGGGACGACGTAAGAGGTCTAGCGACAAATTTATTAATTGCTGTTTGAGTTTTTTTGTTGGTTTTTTTTGCTGGTGGATGATCTGCGGGTGCAGATGCGAGTGGTTCAGCCGATTATGTCGAGGATACCGGCTCCTCCTAAACGTTTTCAACTTTCTCGTTGATTATGATTATTTCCAAATAAAATTAGACTTATGTTTGTTTATTTCCACTATTGTTTTATATTATTCACATAAAAAAATTAACAATAAGCCGCCTAGTGCCACTGTCTAATAAATAATAACTATAACTGCAATGCAATGAAACTGATAATTGACCAAGCGGCAAGCGCATTTCAGCAAGCACAGCAAAGATAGTTTATGATTCATAGTATCTGGTTTAAAGAACACAGATGCGCTCGGTGCAAAATTTAAAATTCTGCGGGAACCAACCGAAGGAAACGGAATCGTTCAATGAACGAATCGAATGAATCGGTTCATGTTGATATATAATCGACTCCCAAAAATGAATCGGATTGCCCACCTCTACTCTCTGTCTCTCGTTCGATGGAACTTTGTTTTTATAGCAGGCTATTGTCCTCCCTCTTGGTACCAACTTATAGTGGAGGTACGCAATGCACGAGCTGTCGTGGTGATCGCGCACAGTGGTGAATTTACAGCTGCGAATGTTACCAGGTGTATGTAATGTCAAAAATGCCGAATTTAAACGCTCTTTATATTAGATTATGGTTAATTAGCGTTAAAAAGGAGCGAAACGTTACAGTTTCTTCAGATTAAATCTCGTAAGCAACTAGATACCGATGCTGCTTTGGTGGTTTGTTCCACTACTTTATCATAGAGTGACTTGAAATATCTACTCCCAGATATTCAAACTCCATTACTTGCTCTATCGGTTTGTCGTTTATAATTAATTTACACCGAATGGGTTTTTTTGGATATTGTGAGCGATTTTGTTTTTTCTATATTTATTTGCAAATTGTATTGATGGCCGCTTAAATAAAACTTATGTAACATTCTTTGTCAATTCTTTGTCTTGTTGTGTCATGTTGTTCCCCATGTTAAGTTCTTCTTCTTTTATTACATCGTGGAGTTGGACTATATGTAAAAACCTTCATTATAATTATATATAAAATATATTCCGGCACATTAAATTCAAAGGCCTTTTCTTTTACTTGTCTTAGGTCCCTCTTTCATCGAGAAAACCAATACGACGCATTCCATTAAAAACATTGTTCGTCTACCGAGACAACTAGATACTAAACTCTAGAAAACTGATCACCCCAAGACCAAACCGGTTGGTCTCCGAATGACCAGTTGCCTCTGATCATTCGCTGCTCTGTTATTGGTTTTTTATGTTTTGTATACTTTTTTATGAGTTTTCCTTAAAATTCCTGGACCTTCAAGTGTTTCAAGTTAATGAAAATTTTTCTTATTCATCCTGTAGGTTTATTTGAACGTTTCAGGATCCTTGAAGTGTCTTACGATTTTGAACCATCGTTTTTTTTGCTTGTCCAAAATTTGGGCAAACCCAAAAACGTTTACACTTTCTTCCCGGGCCTCTAAGTACATGTAACGAATAATAAAAGGTTCCTCTCCGACGATAACTAATTCGCAACTAATAGCAATGGTGTTTTTGTCGTACGAAAAAATAAACGACTAGTTGCATGCGATTGGTTGCCCGCCATCAATGGCATCACGTTTTTTTGTCGGTGGATTAACGGCCTTAATATAATTATCCTGTCAATTAACCTATTAGTTCTAAAGCCTTGTTGTTCCTCACCTATTATAGTACGTTTGCTTAGTTCCTCTCTGATGATCTTTTATAATGTTAAACAAAATCTTATTAGTCTGCCTCAGTATTAAAAAAATTACTATTAAAAATGCGGGGGAGCGCAGTGTAAGTCGTGTGCGGCGCATTACCTCCGTTGCACTTCCCGCGAGGTATGAATGGTCCTCGACACCGAAAGGTAAAAGAGGCTATAGATTATGAATGAATGAATAGCTATTAAAAAATATCCATAATTCGCTTTTAAATAATAATTATAGTGGTGAAATGCATATGAAATGAACGAATTTTATTATTTTTTAGCAGGTGGCGGTGTAGTTACCATGTGATAAGTAATTCAGTTTTCATTGGTTGCAGTGCCGCATGCCTTAGACTCGAATGTGGACAAATTTACAAGGGGAGACTACGAGTACCTATTTATCGATTTTAAAGTAAGATTCAAAGAAGCTAGGGAAGTATGCAAGATTTATTAGCCTACATGTCAGTAGTACGGGAAGAAAATATAGCACATTTTGCTGCCGAAGCTCTGGCTGAAACAATCTAATAATGGACTCGGTGTGGATAGGCGGCGTTAGATCTGTGGATGAGAAGAACCACAGCGTTTTGGTACTGGGAATATCAAAATGCCTTGTTGGAGATCGACCAACAACTCGTGAATACATTTGTAGGAAAATCCAAAAGTTAGAGCAACCGATCGCAATTGCTTATCTTACAGCAGGGCTGACCACGACATACCTCTGTTTCAACCTTTAACCTGTAATGCACGTAGAGGTATTCTGTGTCAACGTTCACGTAAGTAACAAATCTGTATGTACTAAGACACGCCTAGTGCACTCGTCACAAAAAATTACGTTAATGACAACGGTACTCGCTATAGTAACATGCACTACCTTTTTTATCTCTCACAAATCCTTTCGGTTAAAAAGCACATTCTTGCTCTCTACTAAAGGACTGCCTGTTCCTTTAGCATTCAACATCAAGAACGCCGAGCTTAACCATAGGGCGTTTTAGAACTTCACTATCAGTACAAACACATGGTACTCTAGTTTGTCTATCCTTTCTAGGAAATGTAGCTGCTGCTTCCCTAATTGGTCAACCGCTTCTGAGGAGGGTGCTGTTAAGAATGATTATGATGTCTCCAATCTTGATTCTTTATCCCATCGGTTACAAAACATATAGGCCAATGCTTGAGCCAAGTTCCACTGGTTTCGCAGATGCAAATCTTATATTTTTGTTGATGGTGCCGTTTCAGAAAACCAACTAAGGGTCCACTAATTGCTTCCAATACCTCCCCCCCCCCCCCCGTCCTTCCTATGCGGTGATATTAATACCATTGTACCATTGGACGCTAAAGTCGAAGTTAGAACGTCTTGATCCAAAGCTATAGCGTATCATTTAACTCTCTTGAAGTTCATTTAGGGTTCGTGCCATTGTCTGAGTAAATGTCAGCTGGAGGGCCTCGTCTTGCAATCATTCTTCTCAAATTAATAAAGTAACTAAATATGTAGTTAGCGACTCACTTAAGTTTATATGCACTGCCGTTGCACTAAGACAAGTGAAGAGGGCTACGTATCTCATCTGTATTTCTTCCAGCGGTCACGTTATACGACCCAAAGTAATCAACTCCAACTCTCATAAATGGCCTCACTTGACGGGTGACCTTGGAATCTAGAAGAAATCAGAAATTTTTGTCATTATCCTTGAATTTTTACAAAATTGACCATTTAACTAAGAACGTCTCACTGCAGTTCAAGTATCCACAATTCAGAACTTATGCAGAAGTTCATCAAGTACAAACCCATATTCATAATGTCCAGCTCTGTTGTGTATACTCTTTAATGAGAAATAGAGTCAAAGGGTGCTTTGAGTCTAAAATGATTGGCTTTTTAGTAGAATCCTCCAAGTCAGGTAAATTCTACCCTTCAGCCTAAGTAACCCATCATTGTCTAGAACAGGAAAAAGTTGACTTAACATGTTGTATCATAGCTAAAAATATGGCTACATTCATAAAGACGATAAACTCCGTTTCTTGTTCAGCTGTTATTGTAGGTTCTCTTGGCCAAAATAAAGGATTTCCTTTCAATAACCCTGCACTATTGAATTATCTACTTTTGAAGTCAAACCGTAATCTTTTGAATTTCGAGTGGCCTCATCTGCCACATTGAGTTCTGTTTCTAGCAATTTTTACCTGTCACAATCGGTAAGCTCTTGAATTTTTCCAAGACTATGGGAGACAACACCTTGAAACATCGAGCATTATTTCTCAAGCAATGTATAACTGTCATTAAGTCGGTCTAAAATATTGTCTCTGAAATGTGTAACTCCAACTCTTCACGAAAACTTCGAGCGGTCCTTCACCCAAGAGCACCAGCTTGAAGTTCTAGTCGAGGAATGGAATGGACTTGGCTATGATAAACGCCACATCTACTTTTCCTTGTGCCATGACTTACATCACAGAAGATGTGAAGTTGGATGCCGTTAGGTATTGGAAACAATAGAGATTAGCATCTTGGAATGTTCAGCTCAGTGATAAATTTAAATTTTTGAAGCCACATTCTATCTAAGGCACTCGCTTTCTAGCTCATTGCTCTATCCGATTTCAGTCTGTCATATGTACTGAACCAACATCTTAACTTTCACAATAAATAGCAAAAGGAAACCGAATGAATCGCAAAGTGACATGACAAGACGAACGATATCTCTCTTGGTTAGGGGTCTCTTTTTAGCAACAAGTTTGTAATCAAGCTCTGGAGCCTAAAGGCTGAAGGTGAACTCGTCGGATTTAAGGTTCCAAATCGCCCCAAAAACTCCTACTTCAAGTCTAGATTTTTTGTAGAGTGTGCTTTAACCTCTCCAGGAATCGAGTCTATGACTTCTTGGGAGATTGAAACAAATTTTCAAATGTTTTTACTTAGTCTTTGATGAATCATTCTCAGCTCTTAATTTATGTTGATGGAACCATCAGGATCGAGCCAGTCATGTATGTAGTGGTGGTCTATAATAATTATTGCCACTATCTTTGGGTAAGCATTGGTGTTCTTTACAGATGAATTTGACGAGGGAGAAGAGGTGGCACCAAAAATCACTCGAAAAAGCATCACCTCCAAGATCTTTCACATTTGCTTATTTTTTTTATGTTTTTCTTTCTATAGAAATCTTTGTGCAGGATGGTCTTCAGATTGAATCAAAACATTGTGATGCATGTCAGTGATGACACTGTCGTTCGTTTGAACTTCCAAAGAATGTCAGGTAGAAATTTGAGGTAGTTTGGTGCCTGGAGTAGCATGTTATTCAAGCTGACATAGTGAGATTTTGCCACTGCATCACAAACCCATATGAGGTTTCCCGATTTGTTTGGGTTTATCACGGCGAAATGAGAAAGGTATCTCTCTTGGGTGTTCGCCGCGTGCAGTTCCTCAACAGTGATGATGACAAGCAAGCCTTTTTTCAATTTACTCTTCTTCTTTGACTTGCAGGCTGGATGACGATCCATCTTCTTCTGTACATTCTTAATCGTCGAAGGGTGTTTGACAGTTCCTTATATAGGGTAGTATTCTCAACTCTCCAAAGCAGTCTTATTTCAAATCAGTCTCCCTTTCTCCCGGCAGTTAGCTCTATGATGCTTTGGGCTTTCCTTAATCTCTTTTCATCTGTTATTTTGACTCTATATTACTCAGTTTTGAAAGAATCAAGCTGATAGAGATTTTTACCAGCTTGGGGACAAAAGCCATTGGCTTCTCTGTGAACCCTTTCGAAGGTCTCTGGACTCAATGAGTAGAAAATGGTCTTGAGCTTTGCTCTCCTCACTGCTTCCAGATCCAAAACTTGCAAATGATTCATGTCATTTAATGTGCCAATATAAAATGTACGAATAGGCAAATTTAAATTTGAGACTGTGCTTACATTTGAAATTACAAGCGAGTCCGTTATTCCAGCACCTCGAATCTTCACTTCTACGTTGCTTGTATGCATCTTTGTTGAGTCGTCGTACTTCAAATTCTAAGCTTTGCTGCTAGATCTTCACCTAATAGTGCCTGAGATGAATCTTTTGTCGAATACTCACAAAGGCTTTGCTGTGCTGATTTTTAGAGTGCAGAAGGGGACGTGGTTCCTCTGTCAGCCATCAATGCCATTCTTTTTTAGAAATCCAAAGCACGATTTCTTCTATCGCACTAATGTCTCCCTGACCTGCATTTAAGCTTGCGACAGACTTCGCGTGAATGAGACTTTGTTTTAGTGCTGTTGGAACTGTATTGCTAGTTAAAGTTGTAGCCACAAGCACATATTTATCATTTGATTTGACTTCTTAACTACCTGCCCTTTCCATCATCAATAGCAAAGTTGGTCTTTGTGTCAAACGATCAGTTAGAATCTTTTCTTCAATTCAACGGGAAAATCTTTGAGGGTAGCTACAGTTAGACATTTTTAGCTCTCCTATTTCTCCAACGCATCCTCAAAACGGCAAAAAAATTTGTTAACGCTGAGGATTGATCAGGTACTAGACGTTGAGATCAGTTTTCGGACCATAACTGAGAAGTCAACAATAGATTCACCTTTTTCCATGGAAGGCAAAGTTAGCAACAACACTATACACTATAGTGACATACACTAAGCACTTTTTTTGTCTATCACAAATCCTCTCGCTCGTCGAACACGTTTCTTCTTAAGTCGTTTAAAGATAGTGAAGAGTTTTGATAATTCCGGTTTTCAGCTGTGCAATATTCCTGTTCTTGACCATATGTTGAAGATTAAGCTTACTCAAATCTCATTTGTCATACACATACCAAATGTACTTTATTTCAGGACACTGACATAATTTGATATAATCCCTAGTCTGATAGCTTTTACCGCAGTTGGTATACATACAACAAAGAGTTGTGTCCGCCTAACTTATTTTGATCAGTTTTTGTTTCGACTATTATTTACTTCTTCAAAGTCTCGCTTAAAGGAGATGCGATGAAAACATCCTTTGCGCAATAACGCAGTACTAATTTTGAAAATGCACCTCTGGAAAGACCAATGTTTCTACCAAATTTTGGTATTTCCAAATTGTTTTTAAAGTTCATCTGCTTTTAGTTTCACCAAATAGTCACAATCTGAATGGAAAAAGCTAAAGCTTGCAAACAAAGAAGAAGAAGTAGAATTGGAAAATTATAAGTTGCAATCGGTTTTGCACGATGTTGATTGTATCTGATCAAATTAGACACACAGACACTTTTTACTTCCTTTTACAATAAAGGAAGTATTGGATTCACCCCAAAAATTCGAAATTGAGTTTTCAACAGATCTTCACGTTTTAGAGTCCCCTGATCCCAAACAACATATTTTTACTTCCTTTTACAATAAAGGAAGTATTGGATTCACCCCAAAAATTCGAAATTGAGTTTTCAACAGATCTTCACATTTTAGAGTCTCTTGAACCCAAAAAACGTATTTTTTTTCATTGGTCTGTGTGTCTGTCTGTCTGTCTGTCTGTCTGTGAACAGAATATCTCAAAAACGAAAAGAGGTATGGTGTTGAAACTTCATATGTAAGTTTTGTGTACCATGTAAATGAGACAGCAAGCTTTTGAAAAAAATCGCATAACCGGAAGTAGGTGTTTACTCTTGTGATTTTTCAGTTTTTTTCGATTTTTTCAAAAACGGCTCTAACGATTTTTTGTAAACTTTACATTTTTATTACATTTTTAATGTGTATTGATGTGAGGTAGGTGATTTTCCAGTTGAATACTTCTAAAATGGGTTTCTTTTGTTTTTTTTCTATTTTTTTTATTAACTCATATTTTAAATAGAACACCCGGTATATTATTACATTTTTGAATTCAGCTTAAAATTCTAGAAAAAATGTGTCTCTTGAACTAACACTCTATTTTGTACCGTTTTTGTAAAATTTGTAATTTTTGAAAATTTTTGACAAACGCTTAAAAATTAAAAATCTAATTTTTGGCTAATTATAAGATCACTATAAAAGGAAGTTGTGTGCGTGTATCACACCAGATTTTTTTTCATTGGTCTGTCTGTCTGTGTGTCTGTGTGTCTGTCTGTCTGTCTGTGAACAGAATATCTCAAAAACGAAAACAGGTATGGCGTTGAAACTTCATATATAAGTTTTGTGTACTATGTAGATGCGACAGCAAGCTTTTGAAGAAAATCGCATATCCGGAAGTAGGTGTTTACTCTTGTAATTTTTCGGTTTTTTTCGAATTTTTCGAAAACGGCTCTAACGATTTTTTTTAAACTTTACATTTTTATTAAATTTTTAATGTGTATTGATGTGAGATAGGTGATTTTCCAGTTGAATACTTCTAAAATAGGTTTCTTTTGTTTTCTTTTCTATTGTTTTTATTAACTTCTATTTTAAATAGAACACGCGGTATATTATTACATTTTTCAATTCCGCTTAAAATTCTAGAGAAAATTTTTCGCTTGAACTAACACTCTATTTTGTAACGTTTTTGTAAAATTTGTAATTTTTGAAAATCTTTGACAAATGCTTAAAAATTTAAAATCAAATTTTTGTCTAATTATAAGATCACTGTAAAAGGAAGTTGTGTGCGTGTATCACACCAGATTTTTATTTGTTTGTATTCGTTAGTTGTTTTAGACTTAATCATTTAATTTGTGAAGTATATCGTTTATGCATAAACTTTTTTTTTAGGTGGTGGTGGTAAAGATAGTAATTCGACACATCCGGGTTGGATTAGGCTTGGAAAAAGATTATATAAAATATTTAGCCCTTTCCTTAGCTACGATGATGCAGAAGTCAGTTGTTACAGGGCAGACTTGGATGCCGACTTGGCGGTGATTACAAACTTCGATCATTGTCAGAAATTAGGAAGGTATCTCTTAATAGGCAGGCCAAGTCTAGAAAACGCCTGGATCGGAGCCAAGTACTACGATGGAGCGTATAGATTTGAAGAAGAAAACATAGTTTTAGCCAACAAAGTC